>PVKS010018041.1:0-40789 GCA_004027875.1 Aplodontia rufa
AAAAAATAACAGTCACACACATATACATATAAGAAGCCCATATAAATTGGCCAAACATGCTAACACAAGAATACACAAAGAATTAAAAAATAAAAAGACTGAACAAAAAACAATATGATTTTGAGAGGCAAGAGAGGATCAGGCTAAAGGCCTGGAATTCACAGAAAACCCAAACATGTCACCAAACAACCGTAGTACATTGAGCTTAATACCATTACTTCATGTATCTGTTCCTCAGTATCTTCATCTGAAAAACAATAATAATGTTTTTAAAGTAAGTTTTAAAAAGTAAAAAAAAGGAATGTTTAAAGAGAATTTAGCATAGCGGTGTACTATATGTACCAAATATATAACTATTTTGTGAATATGTGAAAAAATGTTGCCACACTATTAATTCAAGAAGAAACATTCTTATAAATTTTGCATTTCTGTGTCATGCAAGGTGGTGCATGCTTGTATTCCCAGAAGCTCAGGAAGCTGAGGGCAGGAGGATCACAAGTTCAAAGCTAACTTCAGCAACTTAGTGAGGCCCTGTTTCTAAATATAAAAAGTACTAAAAGGGCTGGGTATGTGACTCAGTGGTTAAGAGACCCTAGGTTAAATCTCTGCTACCAAACAACAACAATAACATACACAAAAAAACAAACAACAAAAAAACAACACTTAGTCCTTGTTTAAAAAAAAAACATAAGCATACCTTTAAATAGGCACTATCATGCATTACTAACAAAAGTATAATTTGGTAACTTAAGGACAGAAATCTGCTGAAATGAATCCAATGCTTTAAAATGCATTGTACCATTGGACTTTATAATTCCATATACAGGAATCAATTTGAAATACTCGGTGAGATAGGAATGCAGCAGTGGGGAAAGAGGGGATGAGAACATTACATGCCCCTAGAGATCGTGATAAACTGAAAAGAACCTAAATTTTCAAGGCTAAAATATAAGTTCCGTGTCTATTAAAATTCTACCTACAAAAACTTTGTTATAAAGTGAGCCATATATGAAAATATACTGGCAATAAACAACATAGCTATTTAAGCCTGACTCAAAAGGAAATAAAAACTATAGATTAAAAACATTTAGTAATACTGCCAGGCATGGTGGTGTACACTTGTAATCCCAGCTACTGAGGAGGCTGGGTGTTCAAGTCAGCTTTTTCACTGCTGTGATTAAAGACCTGTCAAGAACTATTTTAGAGGAGGAAAAGTTTATTTTGGGGCTCACGTTTTCAGAGGTCTTAGTCCACAGAAGGCCAGCTCCATTCCTTGGGGCCCAAGGTAAGGCTGAACATCATGGTGGAAGAGTGTGACACAGGAAAGCCGCTCAAGGCATCACATCAGGAAGCAGAACTCCACACACACCCCCAATGACCCACCCCCTCCAGCCTTGCCAGCATGCAGTTACCACTCAGCTAGTCCCCTCATGACCCAATCATTTCACCTCTTAGCCTTCTTGCATTGTCTCACACACCACCTTTTGGGGGATATCTCACATCCAAACCATAACACTGAGGCACCAAGATCACAAGAAATTTAGCAAGACCTGGTCTTAAAACTTAAAATTTAAAAGAACTAGGGATGTAACTCAGTGGAAAAGTGCCCCTGGGTTCAATCCCCAATACCAAAAAAAAAAAAAAAAAAAAAAAAAGATAATATTATATGTACCCTTTTATATAAAGTACAAAATAGGCAAAACTGATAAGGGCAGTTAAAAATCATGCCTGATGGGGGGAAACGGGGGAGTCTAGATGACTTGCTCAATGTCTGTTTCTTGATATGAGTATGTTTTACATAAAAGGGTTCAATCTGGGGAAAAAATGATTTAACTCTACAGTTATGACGTGTATATTTTTCTATGTTTACTTCATAAAAGTTTTAAAAATTCATGAAAAAATCATAGTATGATGACTCATGGAGGGATGAAGGTATGCCTTGTATTTTCTTTTATCAAATGTCTTGTTTTGCCTTTGTAATTCTATATTTTTGGTTTTTTATTAGTGCATTACAGTTGAACCTAACAGTGGGCTTCACTTTGACATAGTCATACACGCAGACAACATAATCTGCTCCATTTGAATCCCAAATACTTCCCCTTTTAGAATTCTGTTTTAAGAGCACTATGGGAAGTAAGACATGAGTGGTAGTTCATCTAAAGGCTTTGGGTTGGAAGAAAGGTCATCTAGTGAAACCACAAACTGACCCTGAATGTCTTGGCATTCTCAGAAGTCACTAGGCTAAAGCTAAAAAGCTTTCTAATGGAAGCAGGGATCAAGTGGAAGAGAGGACGAGAGGGAAAGGGGAAAAACAGGGGAGTGGAGTTAACCAAATTATGCTATGGTCATGTATTAATATATCACACTTCATTCCAATTATTAATATAACTATTATGCACCAAATTAAAAGATAAATAAATACAAAGAAGACCAACAGTAGAGGAAAGGAGAGGATCAGGGGAAGACAGGAGGGGAGGGAAAGAGGAAGCAGTGGGGATTGTACATTATGAATATGACAAAATTAATCCCACTATCATCTGTAATTATAATGCAATAATAAATGTTTACAACATTCTTATGTGAACAAGCTTACCCTTCCTAGGGTAACCCATTCTGGCCTTATGACACTGTACCACAAACTATTTTCATATATTGAATGGAAGCTGGCCTCTGTGGGTTCTGTGCTCAGGGTTACTCCTGTTCTCTGGAGTCCTGCAAATCTTACTCTGGGACCCATGGTTAGTGTCTTCTTAAAGTCACATAACAACCTCCTTCAACTATTCCTTTGTAAGACATAGCGTCAAGCACTCTCTCCATCTTGGTCTTCCCTGAATGACAATCTCTCTTTTTCAGTAAAGTAACCAGAATTGAACACCATGTCTCCTAGTTGAAGTATGACAGGGAGAAAGTGAATTTAAACATGAGGCTAAACTCCACTCCATTAATCACACCCTTGCTCTATATTGCTCATGTCAATTTTATCCAAAGAAACTATAACTAATTAGACAGTTTAAAACATTGCCAACTGGTTCTTTATCATATTAATCATGTTGCTTCTTTTCAACACTTTACAAATGTCCTTTCAAACTAAAGTATATATGTGAAGAAATAAACCTTTATACATAGCTTCAGAAACTAAGTCCCATTTCCTGAAATTTTACCAAGCTTTATTAAGTCCTAAATGAAGAAGCTAAAACTCTACTCCCCTGCCCTAGGAATAAAAATCAATGCTGATGATGGGGTCAAAGATCTAAGGAAAATGCTATTCCAACAATAACTAGACCTGGAATATGTCAAAGTTTTTGCAAAAAAAAAAAAAAAAAAAAACCACGAAATTTGGTTTTCAAGCTCTACTCTCTCCTGGAGAAAATATTTACTCTCATGATCAGTTACGTAAACACTTCTGGGGCTGAAGGTACAGCTCAGTGGTAGAGTATTTGCCTAGCATATGTGAGTCCTGGGTTAAATCCCCAGTACTACTAAATTAATAAATAAATCTTCAAAGGGCAAAGCAGAGAGCATATTCAAGGCATGTTATTCAATATTTTTGTATAGCATGAATAAAACTGAATTTAAAGTGGACGTGGCATTCTCGAGGGTTCACAATTTGTGAGAAGACCTCGGAACAATCCTGATATTTGTGTTCCAACCTCAGCAAGCCTAAGATTTTGGGGTCCTTTCCTTATGGAGTTTATTCAGACTAAAACAAAAAGAAAGGCTGCCAAATTCAAAAGTTGGTGTTGGTTTTGATGAACAGAAAGATGCCTGTAAATTAAAGGGACATTATTTTCTAAAAAAAAAAAAAAATATATTATCATAAGATAGACAAAACTCAGGCTAGAATTTTTACATAACTGATGAGTTTATTCAATGTGCAGGAGATGATTTCATCAAACTGCTGCTATGAAAGGGTCAGTCATCTTTTCAGCACCATTTCCTTGAAGAAGACATTCCAATTTCAAGCAAAAGTTGCACAAACATGTGAGACACTGTTTACTAAGACAAAACATGGACACATACCAGGATATCATCTTGACCTCAAAATGAGTGACCTCAAATGAATTAACCAATATATTATTACTAAGAAGAACAAATATGACTTCAATCTGATTTGATCAATACTAATGAAACATTAAAGGCCAGAATTGTTTTGGTATGAAATATTATAAAAACCTAGCTCTTTTGCAGCACCCTGTTAGACTGTATAAGTCCCCATAACAATGGTTCCAATGAACTTATTCTCTACAATTTTAATTTTAAAAAAATGAAAGCATGTTCAAGAGAATCATTTAGGAAAATGGTAGTGCTAACAAAGCAGGTTTCCTTGAAAGTCAACTCTGAAGAGGAGATCTGTACTTTGAGAGCTGTCAATCAGGAACCAGTATATGAAATCATATCCCTCCCTCCCATTAGCAGACTCTTCTGCCACATGCTCATTCAGGAAGGCTTTGGGAACATGTGCTGTGAAACCAGCCATCAGTGGCATCTGCAAGGAAGTCGCAGACAGCTTAGTAATGGACCACCTCTCCCTCCTTCCTTGTCTTGTATTATTTTCCTCACTCCAGCATCCCTGGGTGTCTTCATTTCAAGAGAATACATAAGCTTTTGTCTCAAGCTCCATTTCCTTAGGTAATCAGATTAAAACCAATACCCACTATGTTTGGTATACAAAGATCTTGTTCTTAGACTGAGGGAATGGGGTAAATCACTGCAGTGAGGAGTGGCTGGGTAAACCTGGTCATGTATCGGTAGCGTCACTGAAAATACTTTATCAAGTAAGACCACAGCACTATTATAAAAAGAGCAGTATGAGATATTCTGGAAAATTTAAAAATACAAGTTGTTTGGGTTTCAGTACAAAAAATCACTAATGCTAATCTAGTTGATCTGACTAAGCAATAGCAATAAACTCAGAACAAAGTAGAGCCTTGTTCCACCGAAGAAGCTACTTAGAGCTTAAACTTTTATCCAAAGACATTCTGATACCATGCTCCAAAGTCAAGCATACCTCCAGAAAATATAAAGAGGGAAAAAAAAAAGATATCATTCTTCTATAAAACCATAGGCACACCTATCCAAAAGCCACAAAACTAATAAATTCCTTTCAAAACAGATATTGCCTAGCATGGTATTGATAGTTAAGAAAAATATTTAAGATTTACCTCCCAAAGATTTAAATTTACACTAGCAATGAAATAATATGATATTGTGGATTATCTCCAAAATAATCCAAGGTGAAGGAAAGGAACAGGTGTACAGATGAAATGAGAGTGGCCATAAGTCAATCACTGCTGAGCTGGACAATATGTTCTTTGAAGTGCATCATAATATCCTTGTTACTTTTGTATGTGTTTGAAGATTTCCAAAGCAAACTGTAACAACCTCAAAAATTGAAAAACACATATATATTTATATACACATAGGTATTTATACACAAATATATATTAATATTTATATATTTATATACAAATATATTAAATATATTATATACATGTATATATACACATACACTAAGTTTGATAGCAACTCACGCTAACTTAGGGCTACGAAAGATAACACTGCTTCATAGCGTTCACCTCATTCCTTAGTGAAAATGCACTGTCCTCAACTCACAGCATACAATAAAAAAGTAGACAATCCTTCAGAAGAAGAAAAAGACCATCTTCACACTAGTTTTAGCCAATATGTTCAATGTTTCATGTGGTTTGGAAGCACCGTAAATCCCTGCTGAATCTTTTATACACATACACAATTCACCCTATATCCAAGTTCTCCTTCAATTGTCTCTTCAAAAGTTAAAAAGGTAGATGAATAACTAATAGTTCCATTCTGGTTTACACTGGGAACTGTTTGCACTGGAAATATAACTTATGAAAACTAGAGGTAACTTTGCAAGTACAATATTTATATTTGCCTAAGGAAATAAATAAAAAATACAGTATCTGCTGGGCCAAATATCAGTTTATAGTTTACTATCAATATGCTGCATATTACCATTATTAATATGGCCTGTTATTATAGCATCAATTCAGCGACTTCAAAAGACAAAGGGAATACTGTCCCGATTTTAATTCTCAGCTCATACCCCCAAGGAGTATTAGTGTTGGGAGAATTATACCTAAGCAATGTGATTTCCAACATTCAAGCATTTCACAGCTTTAGATCCATCATAGAGTGAACATGTAGTATTCTATTTTCATGAGGAAGCAATATATAGATGAATTCTAGTATTTTAATGTTTTTTCCATTCTTTAAAAGGCAAGATATAACTGGAATTAGATTTGCACCCAAATGTCACTCTTTCTCAGTAAGTTAATTGCCTATATATAAGAAACTATGAGATATTACCTTAATTAACTATACACCAAGATGGCAAGTTTAGAAAGGGGAGAGTGCAGAGTAGGAAAAGATCTTAATGCCATAGGACCTGCCCTCATGTTATTCAAGTATCTCTTTTGCCAGAAATCCCAGCAGTATTTTCCTGGCTCAATGCAAAGATTCCATCACACTCTGAGAAAGCTTGCTGCATATTTTCAGCAGAACAAATTCTGAGATGATTCCACAACTCCAAGTCTATCATCCATGTGTACTCTGAATGTTCCCTGAGAAAATGGAATTCTAAGGGTTTTCAAAAGATTCCCTCCTATTTGAAAAATTCTGTGACTCTTAAATAAATTCCAACTGTGGATATCAAACAGTAATCCCAGAGTTTCTGAAGGGATAATGCAATTATCCAGGCCACCTAGTATACTGTAAGGAATAAATCCAACACTGTCTAGTTACCTCTCGCTCTTTCCTCAAAAGATTCAGGAGGTAAGTTACAGTCACATCCTCTCTATAGCAATCTTAAAAGTAAGAGTAGACTATTATCGTGCCATACCACATACTTGTCTTCACTGCACTCTTAGAAATTCACTCCTTTTCTCATAACTCAATGAGACTTCCTATGCTCCAGCTCCCTCTGTTCAGCCTATATATTGGCTCAATTCATTCACATTTTACTTAAACATGGAAAGCAAGGTTGGTTCAATCATCAATGGACAAAACAAATGCAGTTTCTTTGAAAACTTACGAAATGCTTTCATATGTGTAGGCATATCTATGGATACCAATCCTCATCTTGACTCCCCTACCCCAAACACCATTCAGAATTAACCAATCTGTCAAGTCCAACACAAAAGTTATCTCTTCCAATATGTCTTTGCCAGTTTCTTCAACCAAATTATTTCTTCTAATTTTTTTTGCACTAACAAAGTAAGATATCTGTGTCTCTCTGAAAACACTATCACTTTCTATCTTATGTTTTAATCATACCTACTTGACTGCCAGCTCCCTTGTGACATATAGCAGTTACTTGGACAATGTGTAGAATAAGAAATACATTTTACACTGAGTTCCAACACATTAACAAACACAATTGTGTATGCATGCACAGACACAGACACATAAGCTGAAAAATTTCCCAAAATAATATTAAACCTAACTAAATGCAATGTGTTCATTTTTTGCCTATCTTTTCACAGCCAACTAATTTGATACAGGACATATATGTTTGCTATGACTCACACTGGTAACATTTCCTGTAGTACATACTACAGGGTCTCTTACAGTGTGAGTAAATGCCAAATGAACGGATGGACAGATGGATGAATGAGTCATCCAATAAAGGCAGATTTGCATTCACTTTTTCACAACCACATTTGCCAGGTATAGTTCTCTTTGCTTATTAAGTAAAAAGATCTGTTGAAAAATGCTGGACAAAGTGAATATCCCTTTTACATATTAATCTCTGAGAGATGATTTGACCATGTCCAGAGTAGGTCATATTCAGTTTCTGTCCTAAAATTTAACCAGCATTGCCCATCTCATTCTCCAGTCAGGATAAAGGGCTGGAGTGGAAGGGTCAGCAGTTGAAGTGCTTGATAGGTAAGCAAAGGATCTGGGTTCAAACCCCACTACCACATACACAATTAAGTATTAGAGAAACAAACATCAGATTAAAAACTAGAGGAATAAAATTCATTCTCTTTCACACACTTTCTCCTTCATTTTCTCTCTTTAAAAATAATATCATGATAAAGAGTTTATTTTTAAATCAATGACCCACTCTTTGTTTTCTGCAAGAATTCTATGTTTTGGATAGCGCAAGTGATTGATAAAATTCCACTGGCTCAAATCTCATACATTATATCAATTACTTCACCAAACAAAGAAACTAAAGATTGGATCACTCTTCTTCAGAGTGTGCTTTTTTTTTTTTTGGCTTGTTTTGTTTTTTCATTCTAAGTGACAATTAAGCTCTATTACTAGGGATATGTGTAAAATCTGGTCTTTGGTTTTAAGAAAATAATTCTCTGTGGTGGATGTGGGTTCGATTTTACATGTGCCTTTTAAAAAACAATTTCAGGAACAGAAGACAATATAATTGGTCAGCATCTCCTTTTTCCCTTCTTGTCTGTGCTTCTATGTTATCACTTTGCCATACCCCAGATGTTACAGATAATGGTCTTAAAATACCACCAGGTTCCCAAGTAAAAAGTTTGTCTCTATAAACTGCTGCGAAACTGTCTACCTTGACAAAGCAGCACATACGTTATCCATTAAACTGTACTCCATTCTAATTGTCCTTAAAACCATGAGTATATTCTTGCTCAGATCTTGGAAAGACAAACATAAAAACAGTTATTAGCAATTTCTGTCATCTCGCTTGTAAAAAAAAAAAAAAATGCTGCTTCTCCAAATGCTCCCAACTAAAGAAGCCATTTTTCCAATAACCTATCATTACTATTTTCTAGAACACAGGACAAGCATTTAGTTCATCCTTGTATATAATACGTAAAACTGGAATTGTTTTCAAATAATACAAATAAAAATTCTATGTTTGAGCAGGAATGTTTTAGCAATTTTATCTCAAACTACAAATTTCAAAATCCACAACAGAGAAATTCTTAAAAATATTAACTCCCTAAAACACATATCATAGAGATCCATCTTCATTCAACTGAGAAAAGTTACTGAGGAATGGAATAGCCTACAGTCACTGGCTGAGAATGTTAGTGGCTTTAGGCTTACACTGTTAGCTCATGTTTATCTACAGAGTCACTGGGCAGTTGACAGCAGAGGCTATAAAACCGACTACCTGGGCTGGTATCCTGACAGTCACCTGTTAACTACATAACCTTGGACAAACTAGGCAACATTTCTGAGTCTCATTTCCTCTTATGTAAAGTGGGGATAGCAAGATCACCTGCCTTACAAAACTTTTATGACAACCAAATTAAACAAATGCAAAATATGCAAAACAGTGCCTGGAATATACTAAGCATTGGAAAAGGGGAGACCTTATTCCAGAACCCTGGCTTCAATTATACTACTTACGTAGAAATGTATGGAATTGGAAGAACCTGGTATGGTGGAACAAAGATCTTATCTTAGGCTAAGATGCAAGTTAGAATTTCTTCAGTACTACCTGCTATATTTGTGACCCAAAGTTATTTAAACAGTCCCATCTCCTCATCGGTAGAACGCAAAGAAACATAACGGAAGTACCCATATGCTGTGACAGAAATGCAGAGGGAATCAAAACAACTTTCAGCAAAGAAATCAGGGGAAACATAGGAGAGAAGTCACTATTTCCATAAATACTAGAATGGAACTGTAGATGTAGAAATATTGGAATTTTCTTCTGTGCAGGGGGAACCATTTCAGTGAAAATACAATGAAAGAAAAAATGGTGTGCCTTCAGAGAGCAACACAGATCTACTCTGGGCAGCAAAGGGTGTGAAGAGAAGCAAATGAAATCAATCAGATTCAATCAGCAAAAGGTCACAATTTCCTAACTCAAGTGGGTCTTCTTCCAACAGGTATTATGTACACATTCAAGATTACAATACAGCATTACCAAGCTCAGATAAATATTATAGAAGAAACATAATGGAGACAATTTGAAGAGCCAGGGACTGGATACAAGGATTTTCATAGTCCATTAGGATTAAAACCAGGTGAAAGCCAAAGGACAGAGGAGGCATGATACCAAGAATAATAGAAATGATGGGAAAGTAGAAGAGATTGCATCCCAACATCTAAGGAAGAAGGAAGCGTCAAAGAAAGACAAATGCGTAACAGGACAGCATCAGAAATATGCCGGAGGATCAGAGTGGTATATAAAAGAAAAAAGGAAAAAAATCTGATTTTAGAAAAATGCATGAATGAGCTAAGTAGACATTTCTCAAATTAGGTACAAATGGCCAACAAATATATGAAAAAATGCTCAACATCACTAATTATCAGAATAATGATCAAAACCACAATGAGCTATTTTCTCACCTCTGAGTGGCTATTATCAAAAAGGCAAAAAGTGAAATGTTCTGGTGAAGATGTGAAGACACAAAAATTATCCAACACCATTGGTAGATAAGTAAACTAATACAATCATTATGGAAAACAGTATGGAGGGACCTGAGAAAACTAGAAATAGAATCACTGAATAATCCAGTAATACCACTACGGGGCATATACCCAAAGGAATTTAAATCAGTATGTTGAAGCCATCTCTGCACTTGCATGTTTAGAATAGCCCTGTTCACAACAGCCAAGATATGAAATCAACCTGCGTGTCCATCAAAAGAGGCATTAAAGGAAATGTGGTACATAAATATAATGGAATAATTTTCAAACATAAGGAGAAATTCTGTCATTACAATAACACAGGTGGAACTGGAAGACACTATGTTGAGTGATATAATTCACTTGCAGAAACACAAATCTCACACATTCACACCCAGCTCAAAAGTTGATCTCATGGAAGTTGAGAGTAGAACACCGGTTATAAAGCCTGGAAAGGATGTGGGAGAGTGATCTCAAGAAGAAATGAACAAGGGAGCGGGTGTGTGGTTGGATAACTATGGTTAACAACGATTAATGGAAGACTTCAAAATAGCTAGTAGGATTTTTAATGTTCCTAACACAAAGAAATGACACATGCCTAAAGTGATAGATACACCAATTATCCTGATATGATCATTATAAATTTTATACACATATTGAAATCTCACACTGCATCCTTGAATTTCTAATACATGCATATACATTTATATGTATAGATACATATACGCTTGGGGGAAGGGAGACTGAGGATCAAATGCAGTTGATCTAGCATGTTAGGCAAGACCTTTATCACTGAGCTACAACCCCAACCACAAAAACATAATTATCAAAAAAGAAACAGGTACGAGAAGGAGCAAGACCCCAAAGAGATGGCTCTATCTAAGTGGAATCTTAAACAGCCAACCCCAATCTACATCTTGTCGGATACTTCACACAAGAGAGTGTGTGGGTATGTGGAATGGCTTGACTTCAAAGGTGAAATCTGGAGTTTAGGGTTAAGAAGAAACAAAATAAGGGTGGGAGAGTATTAAAGAAGAGAGATGTAAGAGGTTTTCTTTTTCTTCTTTTCATGTTTCTTAATTGCATTATACTTGTACATAATGGTACAATATTGGCCCATAATACTCCCTAACATTCCCCCTCTCCCTTTTCTCCTTCCACCCCCTGATCCCTTTCCTAAGAGATTTAAGGAGTGAATAAGTAATGACAAAATAGGTGTCCACCCTAGGATGCAGAACAACTCCATCTGGACAGGACAGGGAAAACCCAGCCTGTGGTCTCAGTCCCAGGACATGAACTATTTGCATTACTTCATATGGCCACTCTATCCTTAGAAAGTAAAACAGGGCAAATAAACAAACCTCCCTTCAACATAATCCATTGTCCACTCAAGTCTTTGAAAGTGGGGGGCAAAAGAAACGGATATAAAACATTAACTTACAATATCCAGAAGTCAGGAGTAGGTGGAAATTGTCCAAGGTCCTTCTCTTACTTGTTCTTCCTTTCTAACACATGTCATATGTAAAAAGAGAGCACTTTATCACCCCTCAACAATGACAAAAATAATGAACTCTTACAGAATTTTTAAGTATCTTAGCTGACAAGAATGAGTGAGCAGACAAGAGCCTGATTTATCATGTAGCAAGTGAGGCCTTTCAGAGGAAGAGAAGAAACAGGAGGTGGTGGATCAGTCAGCTAAACCAGCAGCTCAGAGCCCAAATGCTATCTTTTTTAAAGCAATTCTACACAATCAGACGATCTGCCCTTAAACGACACATGATACATTGTTTGGCTTATAGCAGCAGCAGAACAGGGAGTGATAATCACTGATAGCAACAAGGAAACTTAACTAGCACTAAGCAGCAGCTCATCTTGATGGTAAGACTTAAAAATCTTACACTTAGTGCTCCTGGCCCTTCTTGAATAGAGTCGCAGACATACTATACCAGCTTTAGAAAGGCAGACAGAAGGCTAAGAGAGATCTGAAACCAGATCATAAGAAGAAAACCAGAACATATGCTGCTTATCAAAAAGAAAACTGAAGGATGATGACGGTATGATCAAGCTCCTTCCCTGTCCTCCCATTGTCACTCACCTGACTCAGCTGGGCACTATGCCTTCTTCACTGACATGTTCTGGACCATGCTAAGCACCCAATAAAAATATGTTAAATAAATGAATGATGCTAAGCACCCAATAAAAATATGTTAAATAAATGAATGGCAGTTCTCAGAACAACTCCAGATTTTCCATTCCTTGATGATGTCAAGACTCCTTCTTGCCTCTAGTTCCTTGCACAGATATCTTTCTAAATGTTCCTACCACTTTACCTTGTACTATAACTTTTCTGACCTGCAGAATCCTCAACATACACCTGTATCAAAAGCATAAACAGTTCTGCTAGATACTCTTGCTACTCTTGTTAAATAGTGCAGCTCCTCTACTTTGCCTTCATGGCACTAACCAAGATTTACAACTATATATTTGAGTATTTGATCAACGCCTATGTTCTCGACTAAATTAGAGGCTCCAAGAAGCCAAAGGCCATGCTTATTTTCCTCACAGTTGTGTTCCCAAGAGACTGGGAAGGTTCCTAGGACTTGGTTGTCACACAATAAATATAGGAAAAATTAACAAATGAAAGAAGGAATCCTTCAGTAACCTGCACAAAACAATTGCCTTCTTCTCACCCACAAAACCTGATAAGCAGGTTGTAAAACTGACTATAGCTAGGATCCCAGAGATTCATTTGGGCAGAAATGGATCCTTTGCTCTTATGACACAAATCACTTTTCTCTCTAGGAATTTTGAGAAATTGAGTCAGCTGATCATGTATGTAACAGAAGCCAAACTCTACACATCATATTAGCCTGGACAAAACTTGAGCCCTAATGCTTTGTTAGGGAAAACGGACCCTAATACAGCCTTTATGTAAATAATTTTACAGAACCTGGTGAAATTGAGTATGAAAATGAATGATGACCAAGCACACATCTCGGAGTTGCAAATCCTGTGGTAACAACTGCTGGCGCTAAACAGGACTCCCACAGAGGTGTTGAGGACAGATGTGTTTACGGAAGCAAGAATTTGGAGGTACAAGACTACTTCATTTTCAGGTGTATCACTAAGGAAATAAAGACACCATGGATACACATTCTGGAATACTGGAGTGTTAGAAGCAAAAACTTCCAGGGGGGCTACAATGTGCATGGATCTTTAACAGACTATACTCATCAGACAGACAAGTGAAAATTAATACAACTGTTCAATCTCAGTCACCGTAGAGAAGAGGTTGCCATTCTGTGGTCAGGGAGTGTACTAGATACCCCAGATATCCTCATCCCCACTTGAGCATTATTTGTGTACATGATTAAATATATTTTATTGATGTTTGACTAGTGTACAAGGTTATATAATTGCTTTCTCATCTGTAAAAAAATTTAATATATAAATACTATTGTCTTAGAACTATTCAAATTAGATAATCTAAAACATACAATATCTGATATAAGATAAATCCTCTGTAAATGTTCTGTACATTACAATTAAGAGAGACAAATATTACCGAGTTGGGACAACAAGACAAGACTATTCTAAGCAGCAAGAGGGGGAAAAGGGTTATAGAACCAGATCTGCAGTACATAACCATGATCTTTATGCAAAAAAAAGCAAAGAGGCCAAAAGGGAGATGTAGATAAACTGCCTGATTTTGAATTCTGGCCCAGCTTCTAACTCACCACCTAAGTTAAATCCTCTGTGCTTCTAATCTATAAAACACAGAAGATTCTAGTCCCTGCCTCATGGAGTTCATTGTGAAGATTAATGCAACTGAATACATTTAAAGAACTTGGAACAGAGCATAGCATGTAGGATGTGGCTGATAAATGTTAGGTATGACTATTATGTAAATTAAAACAATATTACATATTTCTCAATATTCCTGTATATCTACAGACTATTCTGGAAACATCTTAATAGAAATCTACAGTACAGAAAGGAAATTGTAAAGAGTAAATATGAGGCAAAGAAAAATAATGAAACAAATTTTTGAAAAAACAAAAAAAGAAAGAGGATTCGCAAGAACCAATAACAAAAATCTACCATGCCTTGGAACCACCATATGACCTAGCTATACCACTCCTTGGTATTACCCTAAAGAATTACAGTCATCTCACTACAGTGATACACGAATACCCACATTTATACCCGCACAATTTACAATAGCCAATCTATGGAACCAGCCTGGGTGTCCATAAACAGATGAATGGATAAGAAAAATGTGGTACATAGACAGAATGGAGTTTTATATGGCCATAAAGCATTTGCAGGAAAATGGATGGAGCTCGAAACTATCATGTTAAGTGAAGTAAGTCAAACTCAGAAGGTTAAGGGTCACATGTTTTCTCACATATGAAGAAGCTACAGAGGAAAAAGGAAGGGGGTGGATCTCCTAAAAATTAAAAGGAGACCAGTGGAGGAACGGGACCCAAGGGTGGGAGGAAAGGAGGGAGGGGGAAGTGCTGAGGAGTGATATTGACCAAATTATATTGTATGTATGTATGAATACGTGGCAACAAATCCCATCAACATGCACAACTCTAATGCACCAATAAATAATGTGGGGAAAAAATGGACCATGCTTGAGGTCAGACAGTTAACTCAGTCTGGAGGAAAGAACAGAGATTCTCATAGAGTCATTGGATTGAAGTGCAACAGAGTAAAAGGCTCATACACCTGCCTCTGAACATCCCAAAGCTACTATGACTCCTACCTTCCTTGATTTCAACCTCTTTTAGAATTTCTAGCATGCACTAAATGAACTTTCACTTGACTGGTGTGAGTTAATGTTTATTTTTGTTCCCTGATAATCTTTGACTAAGAAAGTCCCTCAAGCGGGGAAAAAAAAGTCAGACTTGTTCTGTGTTGCCTCAGAAGGCAAAATATTTAAGAAGACAGAATCCAATGTAAAAAGACATATTTTCAACACTTGTTCTGCCCAACAAACAAATAGGCTTCAGGGAGTAATGAGTCACTTATCACTTTGAATGTGCAAGCTAAGTTTATACAACCATGTATCTAGGATGCGAGCTCTAGATGGGAGGCTGAACAAGTTAACTTCCAAGGATTTTCAGGAATTCATGCTTCTAGGAGTAACTAAAAATTTTAACAACATAAAAGCCCGAGAAATGGTGCAAAATACATTTTTGATACCAATGTTGGAGGGGAACATCAGCATTGTGATACAGACACGTATTTCTTCCCATTTGTAACATATGCAAAGGAAATTTCCAGAGGAAAAATTTTTCCACAGTCTACCACCCAAGCCTACCGAATATCTTAGGCAGAGGCGACAGAAATCACCCTTCTGGTTGGACCACATATTTAGTGCTACCTCGGTTGTCACATCGAATGTTGATAGGCCTGCCTCACTTCAAAACTCAGTATGTGTCAGCTTTCACCTAAGTCATCTCCTAACTCAAGTTTTCTAGATTACTTTTATATCTTGAGTCAATCACTTACAAACTCCACTATTTATAACATTAAATGGTTTGAAGACTGAACCATCCCCAGTCTACTCTCCTATGTGATCCAGGTTCCAGAATTCTTTCTACTACCCAGAACCAGCATTGAGGATTTGACACAATCAAATGAAAGTACATGAGGGTAAATGCAGCAGAGACAGCTCAGATTCACAACCGGGAGACAAGTGTCCTTGTCCCTATTCTATGGCTCTACTTTTGCTTTGGGCCTTCTTCCCTCCCTCTCTGTAAAACCTAGTGCTTCTCAACTCTTGTTTCACAAAATCATATGGGAAACTTTATAAAGTACTGATGTGTGAATCCATTGCTGAACAATGAAATCAGAGCCTCCAGAGGGTGAGGGCTTAGCATTTATAATTTACAAAATCTTTGCCAAGGTATAGTCAGAGTTGATGGCATAGATCACCTCTGAGGTTTTTCTCAAGAAATTATGAGATTTTTTACCTGAAAGAATCAAAAGAATTAGGCCACTCAGGCCATAATTCCCACATCAGACTTTCTGATAAGACCTGATGCACATTCAGGGTGGTATGGCAACAGACCCATGTCAAACTTCCATAAGCCCAGATGCTTCAGAAAAAGACTTTAAAAGAATCATCAAAAGAGAGACACCATCTCTTCTTCCCGTGGTCCTGTGTTCACCAGCACCTGCTCTTTAGACAACATCTGTGAAAATGAGAAATAACAGCAGTTCTATAGTAACAGCAACATTTCTAGAAAGCTTAACAAATAAGAATAAGGGCTAATAGGGCATGGAAAAAACCCAAAAGAAGCCACAAAACAATCATTGTCCCATTACATTCTAAACAATTTTGCCCCAGTGCCATGTGGAAAACACAGATGTTAGAAACCCAGGGGCTGCTCAAGAAAGCAGAAGGTAAAGTGGGCTTGGAGAATGGCAAGGTAGGCAGCACACCGACATGCGGCCAGGAAGTCCTGGAATGAGTGCAGAACTTTAAATCAGTCAGCGGTGAGAAATCAAGGAAACTCCAGAAATGATGGAAACAGAGGGGGGCAATATTTTTCTAAAAATAAATGAAAATAAATAAAAACAAGAAGCAACAACAGAAATGAAAATTCATGGAAGCTTTTACACAGCACTGTAAAACCAATCAATTCAGAAGCTAAAGACAGATAAATTAAACATCACCCACAGTGACTAATAGGTCACAAAGATGCTTTTCAATGGTGTTCTGACCCCAAAAGTCCCACTGGCACAGAGTCTGGAAAGCAGCAGAAAGAGACACACATAAGAAAAACTGAAAGTCACCTGCTACTTTCACCAGTTCCTAAAAGCCATGTGAGACTTGTGACAAATGAAGCCAAACCTGCACACTCAATTCAGAGGGGCAACGCAGTGGACGCGCTAAACGGAGTGGTTTCTAGTCACTTGGGCAGGGCCCCTCCAGCCTCAGCTAAGCAATGTGGACAAGACTTTCCTGAAATCATTAAGCTCAAAATACACGTGCAAGGCCACTGCCTTGGAGCAGATAAGGAATCCATCCTTAATTAAAAATAAGACCACAAGGTGCAAAAATGCAGATGACTGTGGCTCCTTGCCAAACAGGACAAGGAAGAAGTAAATTAAACAATTCGTTCTGAGAGAACCCTTTAAGGATGACAACTGATAGCTAATCAGGACATCTGTGCTTTAAGTCTAAAGGACAGGGAATTCTTATCTCCTGACCCTGCTGGGTAGGGAGGGAGAGGGAGAGAGAGAGAGAGAGAGAGCGAGAGCAAGAGCGAGTGTGTGTGTGTGTGTGTATGTCTGGGGCTTTTCACCACTTAAACCTGTATACATTTATCTCTTCATAATTTATCTTCCTCTCCTTGTACAATGCCAAATCCAGGAGGTCATGAACTTTGATCCTTGCTTATTTTCAGGACCAGTGCCTTATGCATAGTGCCTTACACATGATGATTTCTCAAACACTGCCTGGATGGATGGATTGATGAACAAATGAATAGATTTTCCATTTTCTCACTGAATTCATGTTAATATATTTCCTTTAACAAGATCTTAAGGACACTCTACTTCAGTATGTCTTCCTAATTAATATATAATCAAAGAGGAAGAAATATTTTTTTGCTTTCCAGTTTAGAATTTCAGTTGTATAGTTATTAAACTGTTAGGTCCCTAAGTGTGCTTTAATTTTTCAAACTTCACCACCATTTTACTTATCGTTTCAATGAATATATGAATAGACACAAGACCATACACACATAGATTATTTGTATTTTTGGAAGAAGAATATAGCTCAACTATAACAATGCTTTGCAGAACAACAATATGTCATCCTTTCAGTTTGAAGTATTGAAATCGTTTTTCTATTCACAAAAAGAAAATAATAATAATAATAATAATAATAATAATGCCTGATTCCAAAGATGAAATTTCCAGGTTGGAACATTATAATGAAGGAAGGAAAAATATGGATTCTGAGCAGGTCTGTGGCAGATTCAAAGCGCATTTTAAAATTATGCACTGTATTTGCAGGGTAAGGCATCGCTACTTAAAGTACATGCTTTATACACATGCTGACAAAATTAAGGGCACACCATCCTTTGCTGAATGAGAGTTTATTAAAAGTGCTAGTATGAACCATTTCCTTTTGTTCTCTGGAGAAAAGCTAAGGCATAAAAAATATTTTGTTAATGATTCATATTAAGCCTGCAAACTTAAAATTGTAAGTCAGGAAGATTGATAAATTCAGGTTCTGATGGCAACACAGTTCTTTCCTGTCATGCACATGGTAGAGCTATTAACAGGAACACTTGTTTCCATCTTAAGGATTTGTGAGGATTGATACAACACTGTGATTCGGCATTGCTAATTAGGAAAGTCAGTAAAAGAAGTTCTGAAGCTTCTGGAGTCAAAATAGCAAATAAAGAAAGGTACATGAGAGTCACCTTCCCATTTTCTCTTAGCCAGAGGGTGAGATCATCACAGCTCCTCATACTTGTTTGGCACTTTAAATTTACAATATTCTTTTCCTTAATATGCCACTAGAAATGATGGAAATGCAGGTCAACATTTTCCATCTTCTTTTGATAAATGGAGAAACTGAGGTTCAATGAGATAAAGTGGCCTTTCCCCTATCACAGAGCCTGCAAGTGATGAACGCAGGCCTCAACAACAGGCCAGTGCTATTCTTTTTCACTATACGGTACGGCATCTTTTTGCGCTTCTACAGTACCTGGCTTGCATTACCTTTAATCACAAAAAGGAATAGCCATTTTTGCTATTGTGGAGAGTGGCAAATAAATGAACCATTACATGGAGCCCACCTACGCAAATGGTTTTTTCTTATTTGTGCAAATATTGTGTTCAGTTGTGTATAGATGTCAGTCATAAAGGCACAAAGAACAATATTCAAGTAATAAAAATCATATTCTGAAAGGAAGGATCAGAAATATGCCTCGCTAACTTGTCTATATTGCCTCTATTCTGTCTTTTGGAACAGAAGAAAAATTTGTTTGCATACAATTCTTTGTATCACCTCCAAAACGCTTAAATAAACACACAAACTACTTAGGCAAAGAAACACTGAACCCAATCAGCTGCTCCGATTTATCCCACAGTATTCTACTTCTTTACAAAGCCAGGGGACATTTGCAGGATAAGACACTACATGTGTTAGATTACCATAACGACAGGCTTACATAAAAAAATATATAGACAGTTTGCTTCTTAGGTTTAGAAATTCTTCCCAATGAAGGTTGAATTTATGGCCATGTTAACAATCTAACAAGAAAAGTGAAAGAAACCTATTTTGGGAAAAACAGGTCACACCTCACTTAGCCTAAGACCACGGTTAAGAAATTGTTTTTTCCCAGGCTGCAAATCTGTCCCATTAATATGTAGACCATGTTAGTTTTTATAACAAGCCATTTGCTACCTAAGTAGTTGATTTTGGCAAGAGAGACAAGCAAGAAAACAAATAGCAAGGGAGAATACTGGCATGGATAGTTGGAAGAAGGGGTTGAAATACACAATAATTGATGAACAAGGATAAAGGGTAATGAACATAACTTGGGTAGTGTCTCTGAGGCCTGACATCAGCCCTCACAACTCCTGCTACCCTTAGATTAGGGCCCAGTGATTCATCCCCATTAATTCATTCCATAACATTGTTACCATCCACGAAAAGCCTGCTTCATTGAAGCTCCAGATAAAATGCATCTCCAGGAAGCCCTGCATAGTGTCCCTGATCAGAAAAGTAATATCTTATCTCTCTCTCTGCTGTTCCCAAAAGGCACTGCCTAGAGGTCTGTTTTTAAGTCATTTCTCGTATTTTAATGCCCCCCATGAAATTATTAGTTTTTTTGATAATGGATATCATGTCTTGTTTGTCTCTATAAACTTCAAATCATCTGTATCAGTAGCTGGAACAAAGAGATTTTCAGTAACATTCCATTAAGTTGAATTCAAATACTTAAAAGGCTCCTTCCAGCACTGACATTCTAGATTTTTCTGTATTCAACTCACTTAGTCATTTGTTGATTCATCCTATAAACAGTTATTACTAAGCACCTATTGCCTGGTAGGCATTGTGCTAGACCCCCAACACACAAAGGTCCCCCAGGAAGCTTATGGCTGGGACAGGAGCTAGGTAGTGATCAAACAATTATATACATATACAGTTAGAAACCACCATGAGAAGTGCAGATTAGGGGGGGTGTGAAAACATTGACTCAACAATAACATGGCACCTTCTGGGGACCAAACATCAGATCACAGACAGGTGTGATAAAAAGCAGCATTATGAGGGCCCAAAATGACAAGCACAGATCTACTGCATCTTCATTTTTATTATAAATTAAAGCAACATTACCAAAGAAACAAATGTTCAATTCAACTTCCATCCAGGATTATCTTCTGATATAACCTGATGTATGTGCATGCACACACACACACACACACCCCTAAGATGTGTAAAGATCAGATCTATCCTCCATCTGGACTCAATTCATGGTCTAGAGAACAGTAGTGATGGACTCAGATCTTGCCCGTGTGTGAAACACCAGCCATGATTTCTGCAGGGTCAACTACACAGGGTCAGTGTGTAAGAATTTGGTGACAATGTAGAATACACAGACTGAAAAGCACATATTTTTTCTACGCAAAAAATGCATCAACTCAAATGTCTCACATATATAAACTATATATAATATAGACACAAATATATATACACTTAGGGGGAGAGAGAGAGAGAGAGTTGAATTTCTCATTAATTTGTTTTTAAACCACAGCTAGTTTTCAGTCTCTCTGTTACCCTTCTTTAGACAAAATTTCCTGTGCTAGTAGAAGATAGGACAGGAAGGTAAGGAAATACATAAGTTGTTCTGCTTGACTCCTCACAGCCAGATAAACAGAGGACTAGAGTTCAACCCAGAGGTCAAGTGGGTCCACTAGATGACAACATTGATTACCATAACCTCTAGTAAATCTGGTGTCAGCAGTAAGTACCAGGAAAATTCCATGTGCTTAATGAGACCATGAATTGACATCTAAGGGAAATGGTAGCATAATTTTTACTTAATGTTTTATCAGCAATCATACAAGAATATGTCTTCTGCAACTGAAACAGCATATTTACATCTGGTTTCCTATATAAAGTAAGTTGATGTGAAATCCTAGACTGAATGTCTCTTCTCTATCAATCACAAAGGACTATAAGAAAATCCTAGAAGGAAATGCTACTGCTTTATAAGTAGTGGTAAACTCATTTATTAATGATAACATTTAGTAAGTGCTTACTAAGTACCAGGCACTATTAAAAGAATTTTAAATATAATACGTAAATATAATACAACCAGGGAATTGGGAACTGCTATCATCCTCTTTTGACACAAGCAGACTCTGAGGGCCAGAAAAATTTGCTCATTTGTCTAATATCACACAGCTAGCATTTTCCAAACATACTGAACAGCTGCCATTTATCAAGCACTATACTGTGAGACATTGGAGCAGTAGGGGAAGGGGAAATGTCAAAAGGAGACATCCATGAGCCAGAGAGGAGCCATATACAGGATCAACCCAAAGACCTTGGAGAGGAGATAAGGCATGAATATAAATTACTATGGTTCAAGGTAGAAAAATTTAAGTGCCACCAAATATGCACAATTAAGTTCCATCTCTATGTATGACAAGCGGTGGGGAGGGGAAGAGATGAGATGAATTCTGGGAAGAACAAATTACAGAATTAAGATGAATAAATTGATTCTACCAACTTTACACATATTGGTTGGGGCTTTATTCCCTTAGGACAAGCCCACAGCCTATGCATCCTCTGAATTTGTTTTACCTCTGGTTAACTCAAAAAGGAGGCTCACAGTAACCATACTGGAAGCTTCCTGAGTGCAGGTACTATGTCTATGCTGTATCCTAGGTGCCTTGGATGGGGTCTGGTATACAGAGGCATCAAGACACATGGGTTAGGTATTTAAAGAATGAATGTCATCATTAGTTGAAAAGTGAACAAAAGAATGAACACAAACATTAAACCAGGCATACATCATTAAGGAGCAGACTACACCGGAGTTGCCACTGCTGAAGTCCTTGCCTTCAGGTGTAATTCTGCAAACATGGGTGCCAAGGGACTTTTGCTAGACAGCAGGTGGAAGTTCTGTTAACCGAGACCACACTGGGGACCTAGCTAGGCAATGATTTCAAGAATACCAAGAAGAAAACACGAACTTTTGTTTTAATCCCCACCATGGCAGGAAGCACAAAGTAAACCACAAACACTGTATTCTCTAGAACTTTCTGAAGAACTATAATGTAACTCATTTGCAGAAGTCGTTGATTTTGTACATGGGGACTGTTTTGTGAGATTGAGGAAGCAAATGTTGGTTGACTTCCTGGAGTGAGTCACGGCTGTAACCCCCTTTGACTGTATTAATAGACCAGGGGGAAAATTTCCAGGAAACATCGATTACCACAATTACCAAAATAGAAAAGGTGGCTGGTGACTTCATCACCAAACAGGGAGGGCTACTCCCCTATCTTCATCAGAAAAAGAAAACAATAAATCAAACTGATACATTTAGAAACAAGTTAACAGTATCCTTGCATAGTTTGGAGAACTATCTTGTGCTCTAACAGAATGACCATACATACTATGGGCTAATTATAGTTGATTCAAACTTCTGAAGATAGAATGAGTCCTCCCAGAAATAGCATATTCATTATGTGATTCATTCATCCATTCATTCCTTCAAATCTTAAATTAATAGGCATTGAGTGGGCACCTACTATGAGCCAGATTCACATTCCTTAAGAAACAGGGAACCAGATAAGGAACTAACTACAACAAATGTCAGCTTTACATTCACTGTCAAAGCTAATTCTCTTCACCTTGTTTGTAGATCATGCTGACATTAGGGCTTAGATATTTGTTCTGTTTTGTAGAAGAAACTCAGGAATGTGAAAACCTTTGGTCCAACAAAGCTGAAAACCTAAGAGATGCTAACCCTGCTCCAAAGGCATGCCATGCCTGTCACCTCAGCTTCAACACGTCATAAATGAGAAATAGAGTAGTTGCAACATGTATAAATTCTTGGACCAGGTTGTTGGGGTCCAAAGCCCAGTTCCCCTACTTAATAGATCAAGTTATTTCACTCTTGGTGCCTCCGTTTCCCTCTGTCTGATGAAAATTAATAACAGTACTATTTCATACAATTATCATGAAGATTAAAGGAGACTGCATGTGTATTGTGTGACATGTTTGGAATGGGGTCTGAAACACAGTGAACATTTTAGAATCATTACTATCATTCTCATTATGATGACCATACTATTCCATGATTGAGGATTCTCATTGGTCACAGGAATAGAAATAGTTCCCCCAGAGCGTGCCAACCATCTCTGCCTGCTTGCTCACTTAGAATCCATCACCATATTCTGCTGCCTTGGTCACAGGGACACTATGTGATCCACCTAAAAAAAAGATATTATCCCCAGGCAATCCAGCTAGATCACGGTTGATCTGCCTCCATTACCTGCTTAAATTCAATGGGTGTGTCTGAGAAAACAGCCTCTGCATCCAGTCCCCACCTACCCACCTGCAAAAAAGTCTTCTAACCTAACCAGTTTCAAACATCCTTCCTGGCACCCAGGTTCTACACCACGGCTATCACACAACCTAATGGAATATAATTAAAACAATTCTATACCAAATACAAGTTCACGGAATCTAATAAAATATATATATTATTATATATAATCTTCAACATGTCTGTCTCCCAAAGCTACAGCCAGGAAGACTATTGCTATGTTCTCTAACAGAAAATCACTGTGGCAGGGCTGGAGCGGTTGCTCAGTGGTTACAGCACTTGCCTTGCCTGCGCAAATACGTGAGTTCAAAACCCAGCACAATGTACACAACAAAGTGTCGGAGGAATGAAAGTCATACAAAAAACTGAATAGAAACTGAGTCTGTCTGTCTCTCTCTCACTGTCCCTCTCTCTCCTTAAAAAAATAAAAAACCATTATCATGAACTTCTTTAAAAAAAAAAAAAAGAAAGAAAGAAAGAAAGAAAATTAATGAGGCCAGGGACATGGAAACAGTTAAATTGTTATGTCCACTTCAACATCTAAAAATAATGGGTAAATTATTCTATAATATTAAACGAAAAATTGCAAAATTATGTTTATCTTGAGTTGTATATTATAAAAAGTAAAGACATACAAAGACTAAAAGGGTATAGAGAAAAGGGAGTTGATATATTAAAGACACAATTATGGCTTTATTTTTCAAATGTATTTGTGTGGGGTCCTTTAATCTTATATAGTTATCTCTGCACATATTTAAATGTATGGAAAATCTTCAAGTTTACCTAAGGTCCATAAAAAAAATTAAAGATTTATATAATAGAAACATTATAAAACTTCAAGTACACAGTGAATGACCCTCACAGCAGCAGCTTTTGCTCTTGAAGGATAAACAGGTACCACTCAGCATGTCACCCAAAGGCAGGCACTTTGGAACAGAAGCTCCAAGACCTTCCCAGACCCTCCCAGGCCCTCTCAGGCCAGAAGGCCACAGAAGTGGGTGCCCAAGTCTCATTCAGTAGCAACAGCAAGTGTTATTTAGAAAGTTGCTCAGATCAAAGATCATCATGTTAATGTGTAATTATATCATGCAGGCAGCTGTATAAATGGCTCAACAAGGTGTGGTCCTTAATTTTAAGAAGTTTATTTCCTTAACTCACACTCTGACTTTTAGGCTCCAGGATGGCAGAGTCTTTCTCCCTCCCTCTTTGACCCTTCTGATCACCCCTGCTGCACCTAGGAAGAGATAGCAGTGCCTACAGCCCTATGTGCCTCATGCCATAATCTCATAACAGTCACATGCTCTGTTGGAACTGAGCATCCCACCCCACAAGCCACCCCACTCTGTGACTTACCACACACCTGCACCCTCACCATCCTCACCCCCAGCCAGTCTGTAACTCCTTCAAACCCCACCTACTTTTGCCTAATCAGGTCTATAATACTCATTTTTTCTCAAAATTCCTTCTGAACTGAAAAGAATGCCTTGTAGTAAGCATTTAATTGTTTTCTGATTGTTTTTATTATTAAAACATCAACAAAAATATTTTGAGCTGTTCTAACAGTAATTCCCACTTTTAAGGTAACTGTTCTTTTCCTAAGAATATTAACAGTTCTAGACAAATACTAAGTAAACATATTTGAAAGAATATTAATTATACATAGAAGATATCAAAATTAAACATGAGTTATTTATGAAATGCTCACATATTGCTAAAAAAAAAAAAAAAAAAGACTCCCAAGTCTGTTGCTGGGAACAGAAAAGGGACCTGGGGAGTGGTGAGACTGGGAATCTAGAATTTGCTTCTGCATACTGACTTCCCAATCACGAGTAACAACCTTTCTCTCAGCCTTCAGATAAACTTTATCTGAAGTAAAATGCATTAAAACAGATAATGGATGTGTACATTGCCCATGACCTTCAATGAGGCATCTCTCTTCCCTTGAGCCAGCAGCAGGAGCCCTGTTATTCAACTTCTGGTATAACAGCTTTATAGTCAGTGATACTAGGTGATGTCATCTCTGGATACTTCAGCTTAATCGCCTATAAAAGGGCAAGAATAACTCCTTCCATTTACATATCAAAGAGTCCTGAGGATCAAATAAAATAATGGCTCTGAATGTGTGCTGAGAATACAACATACTTTGTACTATTAAGGGATTTTATTGGCTCCTGTCATTGTTAATATTAGGTTTGGGACAGCAGAATGAGAGTTCAATCTGTGGGAATGTCACTCTAGAAGAGACCTGTGGCAAAGAAGCAGGTCAACAAATAAACTTGGAGAGAACAATACACCTGTCTCATCACAACAGGAAAATGACAGAGAACTGAACAGCAAGTGAGTTATGTAAATGCCTGGAACCTCCCCAAGGAAAGGTACAAAGTGCAAGAAAAAGTACAGACACAGGTCCTTAGACTGATCTGATGGTTGTGCTGACTTACCTCCACTGACTTAATAAACAAAACTAAGTCTGCTTCAAAAAGTGGCATCGTCAGGGACATCCAACATCCTCAATAATATACAGAATGTCCCTGATTTACAAACTACTAAAAAGTAAGATCAATATTATTCAAGGTTCTGCCTTAAAAGAAAAAGAGGAAGAAACACACCCAAGCATTGTTTGCTCTGAAAAGACAACAGGTAGTGATTTTTGTATTTTCTTATTTACTTACCCCCAACCCCGATTACAGGGGAGGAAAAAAATATAATGACTGTCATACTGTACAGATATTATTTAATGAAACCTTACCTTATCCCTGGGCAGCAGGCAACGGGTCATTATTAAGGAGTCAGGTTAGTTGGGAAGAAAATAAAACAATAAAATATAGGAAAACTTGGAAGGAAAAAAGTCAAATCTGATAAACTCAATAAGGTCAAACACAGAACTTAAAGGAGGAAGACTTCATTCTTCCCCTACTTATAACTGCCCCTCTGCCTGCAGCATCCCACCATCATCAGTCTCTCCATGTTTGAATCTTTCCATCCCTCAAAGCCCGCTGAAAATACTTCCTCCTATGTGGACCAGGGAGGACTTCAGCCCAAGGATTCCAGTCAGATTAAAGTATCCTTTCCTGAATTTTGGAAAAATTCAATTGGACCCTAACTGTAGTGTCTCACAGATTCTATCTATTCTTGAAAGTAGTTTTGCATATATACATGGTATATACCTATATCAAATGGAGATATCTGAGTTAGGAACTATCTTTTGAGAACATTTTTCCTGACACAGCTCTGTAAAGGAAGTAGGAACTTAATGTTATTTTTCTAGAACTAAATCTTAGTAATAAAGAGATTAGATGATTTCCAAAGCCCCTTACAGCTATAAATTCTAAGAAGGGAGAGCCAGGAGGATTGTATAACATTATCTAATTCAATCCCATCACTAACTAGACTCAAACAGGTGCCCCCAAGTCTCCAGAGTCCAGCCCAGTGCTTGCTGGCCACACTATGGCCCCCCTGTAAACTGACAGTCCAGGAGGAATTGCCTCTGGCTTATTTCCCTAAACTCTATGCCAGGACAGGATGTTAGGACACACCTACTTGACAGATGACACGAAAACATTTAGCTTTAATAACTGCTACTCTAACATCACGGCACTGATGAAGGATTCTTCACCATGACTGAATCGAATGCTCAACATCATTTTAAGAAAGTCAAAATGGAAGGCAAGTGCCGACTGTAGACTAGCATTTCCTTAGTGATGGAAAGCAACTCATTAACGGGTCATAAAATCAATTTGGTTGATTTTCAAAAACATTTTTATGAATAAAAGTGAATTACATTAGAAAATACCAATGTGCAACACATAAAAAACACAAATGATTACGGAAAATTCTTTCATACTTCTTATATATGTATATATGTATGTATATATATGCAAATATCAAAGTAAAATTTCTTACTGTCATTTTATAAAAAAAAAGTTTGAAAGTCACTCCCATAAATCAAAGTCTGCGGTGATAAATATTAATAGCTACAGAACTGATGGTTACATACTTAACAAATTAACAAGCAGAGAAAGTAATAGCAAGTCAGTATCACCAGCACTACCAGCTCTGGACTACACATTCCTGTTCCTCTAAAGGGCAATCCAGATGCCCACTGGAAGGACTGGGCACAATGAAACTCCATCAGCATTGCCCAACCGTCCTCCCAGACTGTAGCCTCCCAATTCCTGTTTTAGGAGACAAGATTTCTTTTGTCCGTGCTCACTCTCTTACCCTTTACCTCTTTCCTCCTTTTCTAATTTTAAAAAGAGGGGAAGAGAGGAAAAGAGAGGAAGGAAACGAAAAGAAAGGCTGCATATTTTCATATAGTTTTTCTGTTCTCTTCCTCTCTCTCTCCCCCCCCCATAAAGGCTGAGACCCAAACCAGCCTATAGGAGCTGGTATATATGAGAGTCCCATTCCTGAGCACTTTCAGCAGACTTTCAGAATATTTTTCTATTTCCCTGGCTGAATGGCTGGGTTGGAGTAATTTTCTTCCTCCTGGGGTTGGTTGCTAAGAGACACTCTATTACTTCTCTTCCTCTTATGACCCGATTACTGTGATCAGCGAAGACGGCATGCAGACAACATCCTGACATGGCTCAGACGAGATCGCTGGGTCCACTTACAAAATGATGGACTTTCTTAACCCCCTCAAAACCGCTAGAACAAGATTTCCCAAGCTGTTTTTCATGCAGGGGCAAAGGATTTCCACATCTTCCTTCAAAATGATGGCTGTGATAGACAATTATATCACTGAAGCAGCTGACGCACATAATGAAGTCATTTCAATATGGGATCTAGTTCTCCTCCCTATTCTTAATATTGCTTCCCCCCCTCCCCCAGATAAATAAGCAGCCCAAGCTTATTCCAAGTTAATCCCCAGTCCGGAAAATGACAATCCTGTGAAGGGACCCTTGAATTCTTCTGTGGCCACAGACCCCCAGCCTACTGTCCTTTTCTTGCATACACATCACACTGTCTTTCTCTAACCTGACACGGCTCTGAACAGAGCATCTTAAACATCCTGGCTGCCCAGTGGTGCTCACTGAATGAACACACGAGTGGTTCTTCCACCTCAGCTCTTCATCCCTTAAGGCTCCTATCCAATCCTCCCACTCATTTCTGGAAAAGCAAAGAAAAAAGGTCACAGGTTCCCTTGTAAAGGTTCTCACGGCCTCAAAATAGACTAGGAATTAAAATAAACAATAATAGATGCTGGAGGGGCTGTGGAGAGATAGGCACACTAACACACTGTTGGTGGAGCTGCAGACTGGTACAACCCCTCTGGAAAGCAGTGTGGAGAATCCTTAAAAAACTAGGGATGAGCCCACCATACGACCCTGCTATTCCACTCCTGGGTATCTTTCCAGGGGATTTAGAATCAGCACATTATAGTGACACAGCAATATCTATGTTCATAGCAGCTCAATTTACAATAGCTAAATTATGGAAACAACCCAGATGTCCCTCACTGGATGAATGAATCCAAAAACTGTGGTATATATATACCATAGAATTTTACACAGCAATTAGAAACAATGATATTGCAGCCTTTGAAGGTAAATGGATGGCTATGGAAGAGATCATGCTAAGTAAAATCAGCTTAGCCCAGAGAACTAATGGTCGATTATCTCCACTCATCTGTGGAGGTTGGGACTAGACCCTGGTCAGTGAGAAAGTTGGTCTATTATCATGTGTTAAATCCAGATAAGATATAATGCGATACAACATAATCCTTTTTTAGAGATATGGGGGGAAGGGGAAGGGAGGGATAAGGGTGGGTAATTGGGGGGATACTCCTGGGGGTAATTGTAATATCCAGAATCTGTACACATTTTATATTATTTTGTTAAAAACCTGTATGGTTGTTCAAAAATTAAAAAATTAAAAATTAAAAAAAATAGACTAGGAATTTAAGCAGCAAAACAACAAAAGCAAATGTGCAAGAAAGTAATGAAGATTCTAGACCTGGATTTTTGGTATCAACCTGGTTGATACTACCTGCAATACAGTCAGGCATTTTTTTATTTATTTTATCATTCACTCCATCACAAGGTCAGCCTGGAAAGATGTTTCTTTGAAAACTCTTCCGACCATGAGGCAAGTTCACATACAATCATCTATAGCACATACACAAAGACATCAGGCTCCTGATGGTTATCTACCCTCTTATTATTAGAATTTCATTCTTTCAGCTTAAGGCTCTGATTTCTATTAAAAAGAACATCCTCCTAGCAAGTTTTCACTTTGACATACTTTTATCAAACACTAAGACCTCTCTCTCTCTTCTTCTGATAGCTAAATAGGTATAGATATCAATAGATAACTGCATTTAAGTATGTGCACATTTAAAAATATTTGTGTATGCACTTTGGAATTCAGCACAAAAACACAGAATAATCATGTTATCTGGATATAAAGATAATTGCATTCAAATAAAAGATTCATTATTTATTAACCATAATACCTTGGGCAACTTATTATCTGAGTCTCAATTTTATTATTTTTAATTTCACCATTTTTAAAGAAGAAATGCTAATACCCTATTTCAAATAATGCTATAAAATGATATATAATAAGACTCCTGACAAATGGTAGGAACAAATTAAGTGATCTCTCATGAACTGTTTATACTTCAGAACATCAACATACACTTTGCTTGGGTGTAGGGAAAAGCATGTGTGAGAATACTGGCCTAAGATGGAACAGTTGAAAGAGCACAGGGTCAGCAGAGGAACAACTGAGGGCGTACAGAATGGGGAGCCTACGACCCATTTCACAACCTTAATTCACGATAGTTCATGGGAACAAGTTTACTCCATGCCTTTCAGGAGTAACCAATTTTACGCAATTTCTGTAGCTGAATCATCGTTTCATACGATTTTAGAGGAAGGAAGTGAAGAGATATTGTTCCATGACTTTGTTTTACACTTGGGGAAACTAACCCCATTAGTTCAGTGGCTTACATAGGCACAAACTGATCTGAGAAGTAGCCTTTCCATTCAGCCACACTTCCCTCGAGTTAGCTGTTGTCAGTTTCACGGTAGCCTTTGTGATTGGCTGATACCTCCTTTCTAGTACAGCTTTGGTAAAATTAGCTTTATCCTGGTGGGTCTTTTTCACTCCCCTTTAAACTGACTGCCCATGAACAATCTCAGATTATATTCCCAACAAAGTCAAACTTTAGGGTCAGATTCTAGCTTTTAACCAGGAATCGTAGCTCTTTACACTCTCCATGGGAACAAAATAACAGGTGACACCTGAGTGGGATTTATGCTTCTAGCTCACAAGTATCCAGCTTCTAACTACAAACCTCTGGCCCTTGCTGTGTGACTCCAATCTTCTTCTTCCTCCACTTCCAACAAAATACCAACTAACACACTGGTTTATCACCAACGATCATCCTGGCAGCTGCTCCAGAGAATGGAAATTTCTTGGCTATCCCTCCAATGGGCACAGGTTCGGTCTAAGACATCTTCAACCTTGCGCTCACTGTGTTATAGGATGAGAGGTAATAATTACAGATGTAAATTCTGTTTAAAACTGACAATATTCTCACACAGGCTAATTTCATCTGGACTGTATTGAACATAAAGTGGCACGTGATAAACTGCTCAGGACACTGAATTCACCATTAGCAAAATATGGCATCTCAAAAAGTCATAAGTTTAAGGGAATCATGGGTGTAGCTCTCCAAAAGAATAAATTTTTTTCAAAAGTCAAGGAATCTCAGTATTATGGGGAAGGGGCTTAATTATGAAATGGTTCAAGTAATTGAAAGGAAAAATTCTGAAACAAAATAAAACCTATATATAAAAAAAAAAGTCTGAATCCAGGGCAAGTGTGGGGGTGCTGAGAGTCACAAATGAAGGTGTAAACGTGTTTCCAATGGTTTAGAAGCTGGTCTTATCTACCAAACTGTGAGTTTATGCCTCTGCCTTCAAAGGTTGTCGCAGAAAGAGCTCCAGAAGTTTAGGATGATGATCTTGCCAGTGCTGCTGCTCCAGATGTCTGTGGATATTGAACCGGCTCTACCTATTACTCTAACTGCATATTCTTTACATTCTGTGCAAACACACCATATGATAAATCACTAAGATAAGTTTATGAGCCCAATGTCTTCTGCCACTTCATCTCCTTAACCATGCAGCTCAAGTTTTAAGAGCTTTGTTCACTTTTCCAATTACCCTCTGCTTTAGGCGCATTACATCCTGACAGTGGTGGCGTGAAACTGTGGAACCCAAAACAAGCCATCAATAGTCAGAGGGAAGGGAACAGATACATTCGACTTTCTTTTCTTTTTTAAGAGAAAGGGAGAAAGAATCAGTTTATTTTTTCATCTGGCCTTTTCTGACTTTCAGCTGTGTACATGGTGCTGGGGTTTGAATCTGGGTCCTTGCACATGCCAGGCAAGCACTCTAACTACTGCTCCAACCCAAATTTTCTTAAAACCAAAGAATAAAAATTGAAGAGTTAGAAGACAATTTAAACTTATGAATAAGATAAGCCAGGGCAAGTTGTTCAAACAACAAAAAATTATCACATGGGTGATTCTGATAATTTTCTTAATTTTAGTTTCACCTTACTATTTAGTCATGCTGATCTCTAGCTTTTCCAATTATTTCCTCAAAATTTGGACTAGGTTTCTAAAAACTCCAACTTATTTATTCAGCTATATACCCTATCTATCTTAATGCAGCTACTTAATCTAATCATAGCAACTGTTTATATTCATTTATTTCTTTATCTTCCTGCCCTCAGAGATCTTGTATAATATTTTTCTATAAATGTACTTTTTTTGCAATATCCTGTTACAAAATAAAAAATAAAAATGGGCTGTGGCTGAGGCTCAATGGTTAAACACCCCTAGATTCAAGCCCTGATACCAAAAAGTAAAATAAAACAAAATAAAATAAAAACATATCATAAAAATAGTCAATCACAATGATACCACACAGAACAGTCCTCTGGGTGCTCTAGACAAGCCATACCGATAATGCAGAGATGCTTCTTGGCACATGTACATTCAGCAAAGAAATTTTCTGAGTCTTCCTGACATTCCATAGTATTCTGTGTCATTCTGAGTCCTCTCAAATGAGGGTTTTGAGGCTGAGATGGATTAAATCATTAGCATTTTAGAGACACCACAATGAAACCACCCAGCTTAAAGGAAAGAGGAGTACATGTGGGAGCATAACAATTTTGAAGGACCAAAGGGGTAATAATCTAAGGAAGAGGGATTAGATATGTTCTTTTCCTCCTACAATGGCAGAACTGGAGCAAAGATAGATCAACAGCAGATTTCACCTAAACACAGGAAAATACTTTGAGTCTAAGAGTGACATGGGTGATCCTTCACATAAAACATGTTCTCACCTTTACCACAGTCCAGCCAGACTAAATCTAAGATTGCCAAAGACGACGTATCTGCACCTGGGGGACTACTGCTATTCAGTCTTCTGTCTTTTCAGAAAGTTTGAGAGTTCTTATTTTGTTTTTACTGTTATTGTTACTGTTAGGATATGACCCCTCCCCCCAGGAAAAAACCCTAAAAACAATAAACAAAAAAGGTCGGCACATGCCTGTAATACTAGTGGTTCAGGAGGCTGAGGCAGAAGGATCACAAGTTCAAGGCCAGCCTCAGCAACTTAATGAGGCCCTAATAAACTTAGACTGTGTCCCAAAATTTAAAAAAAAAAAAAAAAAAAAAGGGGGCTATGAGTATTGCTCAGTGGTTAAGTGCACCTGGGTTCACTCCATGGTACCAAAACCAAAACTAAAAGGACCTCTGAAATTTGGGGAACAGTGCAACCACATCTATCTGAAATTTGGGGAAAATGGAGCTACTATTATTCTACAGAAAAATTTATTGCACACATACTGTTTGTCAGCTACTGTGCTACTATGTCAGGAAAATACCATCAAGCTAAAATGTTCATGGTTTCAACTGTCATGGAATTTACCATACAGGAGAAAAGGTAAATAATAAAGCAAATACTCAAATATATTTAAAAAATTGTGACTACATATTTTAAGGCTCATTCTCTCCGCAAAAGGGGCTTTCTCCACTGTACTTTCTGAAGTATTGTTACATTTATGAAGATTAGTTTTTATGAATTTGAACTGTGCCATCTCAATAAACTTTCTAATCATGATTTAGCCAATAAATTAGCATTAAATGCTTCCTCTGTCTTGACCACATGGTAGGCACCATAAGCTTCATGGTGAAAAGTGGAGTCATGGCTCTCAAATCAAATACTCTTGTTTACAAATAAGTACTGCATTATATCACTATAAAGAGCACTTGTCTTACATTTGTCTGTTTGCTCTTCACTGTTCCTTTCCCAAAGATTTATACCTCAAAAGCGGAGAGGTCCTATCTGATGAGGACTGGGTAGCCACCAAGATATGATCAGATTCTGAAGGTTTTTGTTTCTGTTTTGTTTCATTTTTAGAGAGCAGGTTCTTACGATTTTAAGGGCTAAATTACATGGCTAGAAATTATAAAGAGAGTACCCACATTTTAGAAAGGTAGAATTCAAATCTAATTCAAGAAAACTCAAAAAACCACAGCTTTCAAAGACAAAAGTTCAATTTCTGTTCACTGTACTAGAAATACTTAAGTGAGAAAAACACCTCCTTAGAGAGGGTGGTATTCGTGCATCAAGTATGGGACTGGACGACCTAAGTGTCACGTTTTAGAACTCTGCCACTGACTGAGCAACAACTCTGTTGCTGTTGAAAGTTTCCATAGGTCCCCAGGTGATTTTTTTAGAGCATGAGCACAAAGGACCACTGTTGACAGTTAAAGCCCCCAGCAACACTACACTGACTGTATTCTACCAAATTTATAAACCGCCAGTCTTGGAGTAAAGGAAAATACAGTACAGAACACTGCATACCTTTTCCATGATAGCACGGTCCTCAAGGAAAAACGTCTATGGGTTACAACGCTGGCTGTAATAAAAGAGTTCAAGTTCTCTGATGTACACATGAGGGAAAAAGACCAGAACTAACTACTGGATGAAAACAGAAAATGAAGCACTCTCATTTTGAGTTTCCAGAGATCATGACTCTATCCAGCTCTGCAAGGTATTGCTGTATTGGAAAAGGCATGAATTTTGGGTTATTAGTACTACTTGTTCTCTTTCTTTCATACCAGAAAATTTCATGGTAAGAATCTCACCTCTCCCAAACTGCATTTAGTTTAATAAGATCCTTGCAAAATACACTGGAATTTTGACAAGACTGGTAGGAAGGAGAGAGCCTAACAAAATCATTTCATCAAGGAAAAAGCTATGACTTTGGATGTTAAACAGTCCACCAAAGGCATAAAAGCAAAACGGCAACTATATGAAATACTCAAAGGCCTACTGAATGTCAAAGATTTCCAAGTACCAGAATACGTTAACACTAGAAAACAACCTATTTTTAGTACGTGAAATTGTTTTTGAGAATCACCATGCCATTGAAATAACTTTTTCCTATTATATATTTTTTCCATTCCTTAGAAATTACTGATGGTGATTGACCAAGATAAACTACAGCAAAAGATAACAGTGGTAATAAATTTGGGAGAACCTGTTTCAGGAAAGGTCTACCTCTGCGCTTCAGACAAGACAGAGGAAGAGAAAGATAAAAGGGGAATAAAAAGGTAAATGCATCGGTCAAGGCCAAAGTGAAAACTGGTGTTAGCCCCAAGGGAAAAATGCAGAAGTTGTAACTCTCAGCACTTATTGTAAACCACTAGCCATTCTCACTTCCCCTGCCAACAGAGATGGCTTTTGCCAGTGAGGGAAGAACTAGTTTCATAAACAATTATCAGAATAAGAAATAAGGGTGGGGTACTGGAAGACCATAACCATGGTGGATTGCTTTTCAACTGCAAGATCAATGGATTTGACCCTTCAACATTCTACTAGACCCCTCCATACTAAAATCAAGTCAGCAATTATTGGTTGAATCAATGTAATTGGATCTTTTATTCAGAAATACAAAAAGCTAAAGAGGATGGAGAGCAATAAACTTGACCCAAACAGTTAACTTTCATAATATAAAAGCTGCCGAAGAGCCAAGAAATGAACTAGGCAGAAAAGCAAAACGGGATTTTTCTACAGTTATTAATGGCTATATTATCATTATTATCATTATATAACACAGTAGCATACAGCGGACATTCAATGGTGTATTTTCCAAAGAGTCTCTGGCCAACTGGGTGAGGCAATGGCCTCCTTGAATCAAAACCTATTGCTCCTTAAGGCTTGCATAGCTGCCTTGATTAAACACAGCAGCAGGCTGCAATTGAAGGGACAATTCTTTTTTTGAAGGGAGGTAGAACAGAGTAATTGCCAGATGTTTGCAATTTTAGCTATAAAAAGATGGCTGCTTTCCATTCCTGAGTATGTTGGATCTTTTTTTTTTTCTTTCTACTCAAGCTATTGTGGTTCACTAAAATAGGCCATTGCACTGATGAATCATCACTCAAAACTGCAATAATGGAAGCAGAACAAATATGACATTTTAAATTCACATTTAAGAGAAATAAATTAAAATGTACAGGTAATATTTATATATGCTAAGCAACAGAAAAATGCTTCAGCCACAAGAACTCAATTTTAATTCACAAGAGATATGTTTACATCTACTGTTGACTATGTTCTACGTGTAGGACGAAGTGCAAGTAACCTCACTACCAAGGCTCAATACTCTCAACTGCAAAATGGGGAGAAGTGCCCCTGTCAGGCCTCCCTTGTGGCAAGAAGAATCCATGCCCTATTTATCTCAATTTTCTACCTTGCATATGTGCAGCCCAGAGACGTACAAATACTTATTTGTGAAAAAGCAGGAAAAAAGATACGAATGCTTTTAGAAACCATATATCATGATATAATTGTATATAGACATACAATGAATTGTAAGCACATGGGACTTTCTAATGTAATTATTAGAACCTTTCCCACTACCACAACTAAATATTCAGTTCTCTTTCAATTGTCTACTAAATTTAGTAAAAATAAAACAGAAATCTATTCTTTAAGCAGAACCAATATAACTGGGTTGGGTACCTAGTGTCCCCTTAGATAAGGGGCGTAATCTATCTTAATGACTGAGTTAAGAATCTCTTTGAGGGTTTAGGGACAGTCTGAACCCTTTCCCTAAAAAAGTCGTATGTGTGGGCCAAGTCTAAATACAATTTCAGAAGATGGACTAAATCTCAAGAATGAATCCTAGAAATGAAGAGATCCTATGATAAATTCCCTAAACAATTTTTCTACTATTATATACTTAACATCCCTAAAATCTCACTTTATAATTTGATATTTAGAAAAATTAAAGATTTTTGAAATCATTCATAACTAATTTATAATGTTCATCTACATTGTTAACTGCAATTAAAGTTCAATAATAAAAACATTATTTCTCAAAAAGATACTATAACAGGGCTGGAGTGGTGACTGGGCAATTACCACGCTTGCCTGGTATGCGCAAGTGTGGGATTTCAAACCCCTGCACCACGTACACAACTAAGTGTTTGAGGAATGAAAACCACATGAAAAACTAAATAAAAATTGCTTCTCTTTCTCTCTCTTTCACTGTCCCCTCTTTTAAAAAAAAATACTGTAATATTTAATCCTTCATATTTCTACATTGATAGCTAAAATAAATAGGATGTCATGAAAACTCAAAAACTGGACATATCAACATGTCATAACTTCAATAAGAACACCAGGCAAACCAGTTCTGAAAGGTCAAGCAACAAATACATAAGTACAGAAGGAGCATTAAACAAAGATAGTTTTTTCAATTGGCAATTTAAACTATATTTGGGCATTTATCATTTTAAAATTCATGGATTAAAAAAAAAAAGCTATAGCTTTTTAACTCCCAGAGGTAACATCTGTGTGTTAATTTTATAGTTTCAGCAATAATAATGATGGCAGCATCCACTGATTTACTTATTATTTGGGGCCAGGTACTCTGCCACTTTATTGTTTCATATAACATTCAAAACAACACCTTGAGATACACATATCTCTCACTTGAAAGTAAGTACAAGGACGAGAGTTTAGGGAGGCACTCACCCTGGCAAAGCAAGGTTCCCCGAGAAATTAAAGGCTGATATCAACAAACGTTTGAATAACAGAACTCTCTGGTGTCAGAGTCCGCATGCTTAACCACTGCCTCCCCTGAGCCTCTCCTCTTTGCAGTCTTCAACCATCATCTAGGCACCAAGGAACCTCTTCCTTCTGAGTCCTCTGCTAAAATTAGTGTTACTTCAAAAACAGAGGCTTTTATTCAAGTCCTATATTGAGAGCTGAATGGTTATTATCATATGCCAAGTTTCTAATGAAACTTGAAACCTCTTAAGGATGAAAATGTGCTTCTATTTTTTATTAACTATAATATAGCTTTGTTCAATAAAAATATCATGAGATACATCTGAATCAACCCCAGTAAAGTAACTTAAGTTAAATACAGAGACTGTGATATGAACAAGCAAAATCTGTCTCCCAGGAACCCTATCATGTGGTGTGAATTTCAATTCATCATCACTCCACATGGTGATATCTCTAGGTACATATGACTTGAACACTTATTCCAGCAACTTATTTTTAGAGGAAACACTTAATAAAATTCAAATCTTACAATGAACATGAGATGAATAACAAAAATAAGAGCAAATTAAAATGTCATTTTAACAGTGATATCTAAAATGTTTAAGAAGATATAATTATTATATCAATTAATGGAGATTTCTAGTGCTTATTCCACAAGTTTTCCAAAATAATGTTTCTTTGGCAGTGACTTCTTGAGATTAATGGCTGTTTTCTATTTTCATAGATCCCATAAAACCATGAACAGATGATCCTAAGTAAATTTCAAACATTACTTACATGATGTCAATTTTTAAACAGCTCTCAATAGTAATCATTGGGGGAAAACACTAGTGAGAAGTTTTCTTTTACGAAAAAACAAAAACATAACGAGAACATTAACATGAGATTCAGTGTAATGTTAAGATAAAGCTACAGACTTGGAATCTGGAGATAGGCTCAAATTACGGCTTTGCCCGGTGCTAGTTTTTTCACACTGTGTACATTAAACCCTCTGAAGATGGAAGGGTGATGACATCTTTTACAGTGTGACTGGAAAGATTAGGTAAACAGTAAAGCAAAGTGGACTTAAGATGTAAGAGAAGCTAACAAATCCATGAAAAAGTTTTTCAGACCCTTCAGACACTGTTGCACCAAAGAAATTGTTTAGCTAGTAGTAAAATTTATAATTAAGGGTCTGAGGCATAGCTCACAGGTGGAGCACTTGCCTAGCAAGTGTGAGGCTGCAGGTTTGACCCCCAGCATTGGAAAAAAAAAATCAATTATTACATAATACTCTACATTACCAAAAAGTAAGAGAAAATAATGTGACTTGATCAAAAGTAGTTTCTAAGTTTATTAGCTCACTGTGAGAACTCTGAATCTCAGATTTTTATTTGTGTCTTAGAACCATGATAATGTAGAAAATATAATGAAATTCCAGAATACTGTGGTGTTTGAGCTAGATACGTGAGAAAGTGCTCTGAAATTTACTCACATGTGCACAAATGTACACACACACACTTAAGTTTTCAAGTTGCAATAAATATTTCATAATAAAATATTTATTTCATTGCTTCCCGTTTTCTTGGTATCACCCCAAAGTGTGGATAAGTAAGAAAGCAAAAGCAAACAAAACAAAAAAAAAGTTTAAGTTAGCTCAGATTCTTCAGAGTGTGTGTTTGGTTAGGTAAAAAGGATGCCTTGAAATAGTTTGGGGGGAATTAAGAAGGAAAACTTATTCCTCCTTTTTGCCTGAACATTCGCACGTACAGAAACATTTCATTCTAGAGCATAAGAGACAACTGAGAAGAGATGGCAATGATTTTTAGAGCCAGGACTACCAGGAAGTTACTTCTTGCCCATGCTGTAAGGTAAGCGTGCCTTGTTTGTGGGTCGTTCCTCACTGGAGCTCCCCAACTTCCTGGAACTATTCCTAGAAGCAAGTGTCAGAGCATATGAGAATGTTTAGATCTACCCATGGGAAGTCACCCTACTCACATTGCAGAGCAACTCCTGGGAGTCCACATGCACTCCTTGAGGACATTAGGAAAGAACTGCCAAAATCAGAAGGGTCACAGTGGACTCGTTCTTTGCTTTTGTGCATGCTGTTCCTGTTACTTGGTGTGTCATGCTGTCCACTGACCTTTTCTGCTTGGTAAACAACTAACTCGTTCTCCAAGATTCAAATCAGACATTCCTCCTTCTGTGAAAATCTCCTCAGTTCCTCTTATAAGCACCCTTTATGTTCTTCATGACGATAAATTTACACGATGCAACCCAAGGTGTGTACAGTGCCTGTCATAGACATAGCAGGACATCTATTCTGTTTGAAGACAGCAACATGCAGAATGGTGCAAAGAACAAGTAATCAGAAAGAATGGTGGAAGGGCAAAGTGCTTGGAACCCCAGGACACTACATGCCAGGGACCTGCATTCCTTTCCCCATGTGCCATCATCAGTCCTCTGGTCTCCAACTGAAATAATTTTTAAGAAAGTATGATAAAGATATAATAGTTGGTGGAGCTGCAGACTGGTACAGCCCCTCTGGAAAGCAGTATGGAGAATCCTTAAGAAATTAGGGATGACTCCACCATACGACCCTGCTATTCCACTCCTGGGTATCTTTCCAGGGGACTTAGAATCAGCACATTACAGTGACACAGCAATATCGATATTCATGGCAGCACAATTTACCATTGCTAGGCTATGGAAACAACC
>PVKS010018042.1:0-40844 GCA_004027875.1 Aplodontia rufa
ACAGAAAGTAAATTAGCAAACAAGATGTTTTTCTGGCATTCTTCCTCACCCCCTCAAAAAAGATGTCAGGGCAGATGATTTTACAGATTTTACAAAACTTTCAAGAGCATGTACCTTAAACCATTTTAGAGAGTAAAAGAAAGGGAAGGTTATCCAGCCAATTTTATGAGACTAATATAATCTTGAGATTGAGACAGGACAGTATGAAAAAAAAAAAGTCCTAGGCAAGTTACATGCATGATCTAGGTGAAAAGTCCCAGATTAAATACTAGCACATAGAATTCAGCATCGTATGTCTTCAAGAGACCCACATGGCTGCCTTGGTGTCTTTTATGACCTGGCCTCAGAAGTGACACTCTGCTGTTTTCTCTTGGTCACACTCTCTATCCTTGATTCAGTGGGGAGTTGCCTACACCAATAGGTGGGGGAGACCACCTGGGTCACCTGTTCAGGTATTGTTAGAAATACCAGGTGTGCAATAAAACAAACACATGGTTGGAGATAGGTGAGCAAGACACTACTTCTGCAGAAGGGTGCACTCACAGAGGGGTTCCCATGGGCAAGCACACTTGGGTGGCCAAGTACTGCTGATCTCCAACCTGATCAATCCTACCCTTCACTCTGATTGGAGGAGCTTGGGGGCACAATCTGCACAGTTGGTAATATAAAATTGGGGTGGGTACAGAGAAGAACTACAGGTGTAATGGGAGCTTAAAAGGGGCTCTGACCACAGGGTTCCCCACCTAAGAGGGCGTCTTTTTATATATACACCTTGAGTGAAGACTGCATTCTGAGGATGGACCATCAGACTTCCTCTTTCTCTCAATATTCTTTCTCCCTCTTGGAAATTGAAAATCCTCATAGCTAATTAGCTTCTTTAAGAATTGCTACTGTAAAGTGTTTAATTTGAAAAAATAAATCTTTTTTATTTTCAGATAACTGGATTCATAGAGTAAAATAGTGTATAGAAAATATATATGTATTACATATAATTTAAGAAATAATATGAGATAATCCCAGAGATTTGATTTACCAGTGGTACCATCTTGCAAAGTTCTACTACAGTATCAGGTGGGATATTGACTGACACAATCGAGGAGTGCAAGCATTCTAACACTACGGGGCTCTCGAGGTGTTGTTAGTGCTTTTAAAAGCTTAATACTAATCGTTATCCATTTGACCATCGATCTCTTGGATTCACCTAACATCTACTGATTCCTACGCTGCACTTTGGAAAACATTGTTTTCTGTCTTTAGTTCAGAGAGTAATAATAATAATTTTAAAAACTCCGGTGTACATAGCACATTAGAGATCAGAGGACCCTTTGTAAAAGCATCTTTGCCTTGAACTTCACAAGTGTTCCATCTGTAATGGAACATCTGATTTGTTTCTCAAGGGCCAGCAGGAGAAGCAGTCTGGCTGCCCTTTCTTTTCGTAGGTGAGTGGCTGCTCTCTTAGGAAAGCTGAGCATCCCCAGCTTAGCAGGTGGCTGCAATACCAAGCCCTCTCAGGGGCTTCTGAACTGCATGGGAGGTATGGCAGAAAGAAATGCCTAATTCTGACTTGGGTTCATATTCTTGGAGTCTCTAGGTCCACCTCCCACCTCTTGCATCTTCTTCAAAATACACAGGCTCGGGAAAGACAAACTGGGTGGGCCTTGCCTCACCACATGATGTCACTCTAAGAAAATTAATAATCTCGATGGAGCTGGCTGTAGCTTCTACAGGTTGAAGATCTCAAAGGCTTATCTTTATAAAACAGATAACTCACAAAGGTAGCTGTCTCCAGTTTGGTGCACATTTGACTGGAGATCTCACCGGAATAATTCCTCCATACTCCAGCTGAGCCCAGCCTCTTGGGGTGGGGGTGGGGATTGTTGAGGAAGAAAGCAACACAAGGATTAGAGGGCTTCTCCAAGTCCTATCAGCAGGAGAGTAGATGAAAGGAAGGAACTTCTAAGCTTGAATTTTTAAAAAGAAAGTTTCACAATTTTTTTTTTCTTAAATGCTTTTTCAGAGTCATTATCATTATCATTTTGGAAAAACCTCAACCTGCCTCCACATCTGTCCTGTCCTGTCCTGGGTGACATGGCGGTGTCTACTGGGCAGATACCACTGCAGTTGAGAAGGAGTTAAGAGAAGGGACCCACCGACAAGAAGGGTTTGCCAGGAGCCTGCCCGCTCCACCCGCCTCCACCCCGCCCTGTGCCCCGAGCATTGAAGCCTGCAAGCAACTTTGCCCTTCCCGGTGACCCCTGCTCAGAGGAAGGGGAAAACAAACAAGTCAAAAAAGAAAGAAACCAAACTGGGGCTCTTAAATGTTTATTCTGTTTTTGGTTTTTAGTGGCGAGGGAGGTGGGAGATGCTATGAGCAGCAAAACAGCGGAGCAGACTGGGTTTGCAGCAGGAGGGGTGGTGGCCAGGCGGCCGCCTGCTTCTCCGAGGTCTTCGGGCTACTTGCTGGGTTCGGGCGGGACTGCCGACTCTGGTCGGTGCGCAGTTCTGGGAACAGGTGGAGGCGGGGGAAAGACAAGCCTGAAAGAAAGGGCCCTTGTGTCGCTTTGGCGGTAACTATGTGGGCAAGCGGGAGTCACGGATAGCTCTGGAGGCGAGGGTCGCAGCCAAAGCGGATCGCTTAATGAGATCCAAAGGGGTGCTGCATGCGAATCGTCAGAAAAATCCTCACGGAAAGGAGAAAGGCCAAGATTAAGTGCTGCATTCGGGCTAGGGGAGTCCTAGTTTCCTTCTCTGTGCCGCAGTCCTCCAGGAAGCCTTCCGGGATAGCGCCCCTTCCCATCAGGGCCTGGCAGGACCAGATCCCCGGGCGTCCTCGGCTTGGCTTGTCCTTGGCTCTTGGTCCGGTTGCGAGCGGGGGACGCAGGCCCACGCGACTTGGCGTCCGCGGTTGAGCCAGGTCTTGTCAAACTCAGGAGGTGGTCGCAGCCGCCCGCAGGAAGCCGGGTGCGGCGGAGGTGGCGCGGGTTCGAGACCGGAGGCGACGCGAGGACCGCGCAGAGCGACCGCGACGGCCGCCCCCGCCGAGGGCACACTCGGCCACCCCGCGTCCGCGGCGGCGCTGCAGCGGGAAGGGAGGCGGCGCGCACTGCCTGCCCCGCCTGCAGGTGCGGGCCCGGGGCCTCGAGCGGCGGGGCTGGAGGGCGCGGGCTCGGCTCGGGTGCCCGCGATCCCCTCGCTGGCCCCGGCTCTGAGAGGCTCACGGCCCGCTTTAGTCCAGTTCCCGACCCACGATTTAGCGCTCACCCCCTTTGGCTTCGCATTTTGAATTCCCCCAAATCCATCTTCCCTGGGCTCGAAGCCGCGTCTCCCCGTCTTCACAGCGCACAGCGGCCACTTTGCGCCCTGTGCAGTCGAGGGAACGCGACCCTTCACCCTCATCACCCGCAGCCTGACCCCGCTCCCTCCTGCCCATGCCGGGGAGACCCAGTGGTCGCGCTGGAGGCCGCGTCCGGACGGCTGTGCCGAGCCCTCCCGCAGCCCCGTCCGTCCCCTTCGACCGCCTTTGCGGGAGTCCACTCTTTGACCTCACCTCTGCCCCGCTTTTGGTTTACTGTCTCTCCTCCGGGGTACTAGAAAGCCCTTGCTGCTTGTTCAGTGTGCTAAAAGGTGAGCGGCGACGCCCCCGCTTTCCTTAGAGGAGAAGGTAGGGAGGAGCTGGGAGGAGCTGGCGCGGGTGGAGCCGCAGCGACCGGGAGGGCTACCGGGCCAGAACCCGACATGTCGCCTTTCATCTTTTTAATCTGCGTTAGATCAGGTTTTGCGTTATAGAGATCACGTTTTTGCAGAGGGCACTTCTGTAGTGCTGACCTAATGAGGACAATTCAAAGGGTACATTTCACATTTGCTTGCCATCTTAACTACCTAAGAGAACAAAGGTTCGCGTTAGAGAGGGGGATCTGCCCCCAATAACCTCAGCAGCTCGGAGGGGTAGGAAGTAATCTGTGGGATGGAGCTTATCCCTTTAAATCTTGCTGCCAGTCAACAGGGATTCAAATTCAACTGAGTGCGTGGGTTAGGTAGCTGGGAAATGTCAAGTAGAGTAAACACAGTGCAGGGGAGTCCTTACTCACAGTTCTAAGCTGGAGATTATTGGGGGGAGGAAAATGTGTGTGTGTAGGGGGGATTCTGAAGCATATTGAACTAAGAAGAAAGGAAATCGTGAATAACTCCGATTTAGCAATGATCACTTTAATGGATTGCATAGCTGCTTGCAAGTCAAAAATGGGAAATGTCTGTGGCTTGAATGATGAACCCTTACTAAGTGTTTTGTAAACTGAGGATATTTCATCCTCTGTCCTTTGCAATACAACTGTAGGAGAACATAGAAGTTGAGGTCAGAAGAAATCAATTCAGATCCTGTGTGACCCCAAGGAGCAAGAAATTAACCCCTCAGAGATTCTGCTTTCATCTGCTAAATGTTGTGCAAATTAGATGGCATAAAGTGCCCGCGCACACCTGGGAGCTGCTGTTCACAAATACGATTGTCAGTAAAAATTATTATTCACAATAAAATATTTGTGTAGCAATCATGCTACTGGTTTACTAGGCACTCAATGGCTATTTTTCAAAAGAGAGAAAAGACCCTAGTTCATAAAAGTAGTGTCAGTCTTGTAGATAATTGTTCATTTCCTATTTCATCTGACAGTAATTCACAAATTAAAATATTGGCATTTTTTTAGTTCTGATTTGTTCTATTTAAGACTAATTTAAAAATTTGTATACTGCCTTATGAAGAAGCTGGTTACCATTCTGTCCTCAAAGTTATAATGCACTAAAACAAAGGACTGAGAATCGGGCTCTTAGGAGGACTGCACAGAGAACTCCTAGTCCTTCTAAATCCGTTTTGGTTTCTTATGTTTCCCACTGTGTCTTGCCATTCCCAAGTTCAGCATCTGGTACTTTGGAATGTTAGGGGAAAAGTGGAAATTATTCTTCTTGTCCTGAAATCCTTACATCTCAGGGGTCAGTGATGAAAAGGAAGAATATAAGTAAGTTAGTATTGCTCTCATTCCACTCTCAGCGACCACACAATGGGATTTACATGACAAAGATTGAATTTACATGATAAAGAAGTCCTATAGGCATTTTATAACTAAATCCTCTTAGGCAAAGGCATGCTAAGACTTGAGTTGATTCACTAAGTACTATTTATAAAGTTTTCCAATTACATAACACCAATTACATGATCAGGGATATGACAGAGGTTGGGAGCAGGTCTCAATGGACCTGGTAGTGGGAGTGCGTGGGGGAGGGGCACAGCAGGGTGGGACACGGATAAAAACTCTTGACCTGTGTGTGAGAGTGGAGGGCAGTGTGCTGTGCTCACCAATATCACCGACACCATCATAGCGATTGTAGAAATGGGACGTGGAAGATCTTGGCCTGGGATCAGAATTAATTCATGAATCCAAAAAGGGCAGAGCCCTCAGCATGCTGAAGAGGTCAGGGTGGGGGGAAGGAATGGGCTGCTATGGATGGACCATCAGGCCCTGGTCAGGAATTTAGCACCATGCAGGATCCCCATGAGAAAAAGATGACAAAGTTCAACAGAAACTCAGAGTGTCTTTTGTGGCAGCTGCAGAATTTGCAGTGTAGGAGGGGATCTGGGGCACCTGGCTCTTCAGAGAATTTGCCTGGAAGTTCATTTGCAGTGCAAACACCCTGGGTTCACGGAGACTGCACGCTGCTTTGGAGCAGGTGGGTGTGGAGTAAGGAGCCAGGGGTGTCTGCGGTACCCCTCCCAACTACTCATATCATTTAGATCCTTCAAATTGAAACAAAGGAGAAGAACTAAGTGGAGGAGGAAGAGGAGAGGAAGGAGAAAAAGTAGAAGTTAGGTTCTCCAGAGAGACAGAACCAACAGGATATAAGAATATATAATGGGGTTTCTTATAAGGAATTGGTCCACATGATATGGAGGCTGGGAAGTCCCACAATCTGCCATCTGCTAGCACAAGACCCAGAAAGCCAGATGTGTGAATTCTAGTCCAAGTCTGAAGGCCTGAGAACTAGAAGCACCAATGATATAAACCTCTGTCCAAGGGCCAGGATCAGGCAAGACCAGCTCAAGAACTGGGGATGGAGAGAGGGAGGGAAAAGAATAAGAGGAAGAAAAAAGAGATCTCAACTTCTTTTTTCTTTGAGACAGTGGCTCTGCTGTTGCCCAGGCTGATCTTGACCTCTTGGATTCAAGCAACCCACCTCAGCCTCCCGAATGGCTGGGACTGCAGGCTGTACCACCATGGCTGGCACCTCCTCCTCTCTGTTTCCTTCAGTCCCTCAATGGGCTGGATGATGCTCACCCACAGTAAGGAGGGCCAGCTGTTCTCCTCTCCTTCCAGACACACCCCAAACTAATGTTTAACCAGAGACTTGGGCATCTGTGTCCCAGTCAAGTTGACACATAAAATGAACCATGTAGTAACTGCAAAAAAAAAAAAAAAAAAAAATGGAGTTTTAGTATAAAGAAATACATTAGGGCATTTATAGCCTTCATTACTTCCCACAGAAACTCAGCACTCTCCACAGGTGCTGTAAAAAATCCCTATTGGGTGCATAGCAGGCATCCTGTGTGTCTTCCCTTGAAGGGATTTAGAGTCTCTGTTGCAATCCAATCACTGCTGTTACCAGGATGTTGCCGTCTTATTTCTGGGTCTCTTTGGTCTCTGTGTGGCCCAGTCATACTGCCCTGAAAGAACACCCGCCTGATCCAATGTAGCCACCATGAGGTCAAGTTAGGAGCATTGTCTCTCATATGGCAGGGAAGTCACTCTGGAAGACGGCCCTCAGAACTGTCCAGGCTGGACTGGGACATGGCTTAGAGGGAAAGCATTTCCCTAGCAGATGAGAGAGGCCCTGGGTTCCATCCCACGCAGGGTAACAACAAGGAACTCTCCGGAGCTGATCCCGCAGCAGGGACCATTGAGGACCTCCATAGAAGGAGTTGAGACTTCCCCAGAAAATACCCTGTTTTCTACTCTGAGCTCAGATCAGGAGCAAGAAGGACCAGGAAGCATGCTCACCTACTGAGTGTGTGTGAGGAGGGCGTGAGGAATGTTCTCCATCTGCAGGAGAACCTCCCTTCCCAGCCTCACTGGCTGGTCATTCCAGCCTCTGTTTGAATGTGACAAATGCAATGATAACCCACTTTATGGAGCATTCGTTCATTGCCTGGCAGGCTCTGGCATAGCGTTACACTTTCTCTGCTCTCAGAACTACACATTTTCACAACTTCTCCCCAGTGAGATGAAGCAAGCATGCTGGCATAACCAGCCACATTTCACAGATGAATCATCTATTCTTAGGTGACAGACTAGCCCAAAGCTTAAGTGGTCTTAAAATAACCACCATTTTATTTTTTTCAGATCCTGTGGGTCATCAATGGCAGACATCTGGCTGTCTCTCTTGTGATGTTCACTGGGGAGGCTCCTTGGGGGATGGAGGATCTAAGATGGCCTCACTCGCAGGTCTGGGGTCTTGGGTTTCCCTCTCTCTTGCCTCTGTTCTCCTCTTTCTCTTTCTCTTCTCAACCAAGAGAAGTTTAACCAATCTGCTTTACATAGTGGCTGTCTTCTAAGAGGGCAAATATGGGAATTTCTCAAGAGGGAGACAAAAAAATATGGGAATTTATTAAGAGGGAGATCAAAATATCCCACCACAAATATCTTTCTTTGGCATATTTTGAATTGGTTGTTCAAAAAACTGCAGTCCTCTGCAAATATAAAAATGGCTCTGAAAAGCTCTTTAAAAAAAAAAAAAGAAAGAAATTTACATCTGTCCTTATTAAAAAGCAGATGCAAGCTAAGGCTTTTCTCCGTGATGTCCCCCTATCTGCCTAGGAATGATATTTTCACAGGAAGAAGAAATTGAGGATCTGCACCTGCAGATGACCACAGGTGTCTTCTGATGACATTTACCGGGGAGACTTTCTCTGTGTACCTGGACAACCTGTGCACACCTTGTGGTCTTCCCTTCAACCTCCCATAGCTTCTTCCCACCCCACCACCCAGCAGGTGTGAGATCCCATTTCTTCCTGTAGCTCAAAATGCTGTAGCTTCAACTAGCCAGCCCCCTTTAGAGTCTCATATGTGTGCTTTCCTGGGCATAGAATGAAATTTGTTGCTTGTTTTTTCCTGTTAATCTATTGTCAGCTTATTTCATGGACAAAAATGATCAGATTTTCAGAGGAAAAATAGAAAATTAAAAACTTCCTCAGTAATCCTACCTGTTTGAGAGGCTGAGGCCGGAGGATAGTAAATCTAAGCTCAGCATGGGCAGTTTAATGAGAACCTATCTTAAAAAAGAAATCCTCACATGTATTTGTCACCTAGTGCCATTTTTGCAGCCTTGGGCAGAAGTGTCATAAGGCCCGCCTGTATTCATGGGAGGAGAAATGCATTCCTGCTCTGGATGGTTGGAACCATTGGCCGCCATCTTTGCAGAACATCTACCACAGAGATGTCCTCATTTCAAATGTCAGAGCCACCTCTTTGATACAGTTGGACCCTCAATCCATGCTTGATTGAGATGGCTTCACATTTCCAATCATTGGGTATTTTTACTTGTTAGGTTTGTTTGTTTTTCTATTTGCTTCTGGTCCTAGGGTGATAAAATCTGAGTTTAAACCTTCCTATATTTATGAAATGGACTATTTTCCCTTTCATGGTTCTAGTAGAAGACCTCAGTGTTAAAGCACACTTATATGCCTTTTTCTGATGTAAAGTGGTCTTGCATTGGGGTTGTCCTAAGGCAGAAAAGTGTCATAAGGATTCACAGTGTGAGGCCTTAGAATACTCTCTCTATGGACCACTCTCATACAAGATGGTGGTACTCATAACTCCAAATGACTATTTTCCTTCTTCTCTCCCACTCATTTGCATGGGCCTCTTTCCAGCTCTTTTATTTCTCTTCCGCTTGGATTCATTTCATGAATGATACAAGGAGGGAATTTTATGGTTATAGCTTCCTCATTTTTGTAGGCTATAAACTGAGTAGACATACTCTGGAAGAGCTTGAGCCACAGAATGCTTAGTAGTGGGCTCACGGAGCCCAGAATTTTCTGGTAAACCCACTATTTAGGTTGAAACATTTCGGCTCTTCTTGGAAAAATCTCAGGATATATATTTATTTCTTGCATTTGCAGCTATAGTATGTAAAGCATATTTGAATTTTGGTTCACAATTAAATATCCCTTTACTCTGTCAGCTTCATGAACATTATTTTCTCAGGCATCTGATATGTGACCAATTGCTAGAGCTGAATATGCAGATCCTGGAAAGCACTCTTTGTTTGTTTGTTTGTTTGTTTGTTTTTTTAAGAGAGAGGGACAGTGAGAGAGAGAGAGAGAGAGAGAATCAATTTTATTTAGTTTTTCATGTGGCCTTCATTGCTCCGAGACTTCGTTGAGTACGTGGTGCTGGGGATCGAACTCACATACTGGTGCATGCCGGGCAAGTGCTGTAACCACTGAGCCACCATGCCAGCCCCCTGGAAAGCACTTCTGGTGGGAAAGTTGGGAAGTTTTAGTGTAACTTATCTCCTTTATGATAAAATTGAAGGCAGACTCTCTTTTCAAAGAACACTGTCTACTGGAGATTTTACTATGAACCAAATGAAAGGAAACTATCTTGTCAATATAATTGTGGAGAATTTTACTCTTGTTTCTTTTGATGGTTCAAGAGGAAATAACTGATCAGTATGTGATTGGTCTCCATTAGCACACACTCCCAGCCCCTTCCTAAGAGGAAGTTCCTGAACAACAGGGGATGTGAACTTATATTGGGTTGTAATTATAATAAGTAGCCATGTCTATCCACATATATTCTTTTTCACATTTCCATTTCATTTAAACCTTCTCTCTCACACATTTCCCCACTAGACTTCTGAGATCCCCAGAAAGATAAGGTTTGCATATATATAATTGTAAAAGCAGTTCTAGGGTTGGGTGGCATTTGTATTTGGATAAAATTTAACTTTGAAGAATTATTTGATGATGTGGATGATATTTTTTTAATCCCTATATAGTGAGTGGCAATATTTATCTAATCAGGTATGATCCATAGGCACATTTAAACTTAAATGTTTACTCAGGAAGTGTGGTCACTAAAGATGTTATGCAGGTATATAAGTTAGAATCCTTTCTGTGTTAAAAAATAAAAGCAACAGCTTACAGTATGGCTGTTATTGCAAATTGCTATCCACAGCGGCCTCAACTGTTCCTCTTCACAATTTCTTTACCCATTTATTCATTTATATGCTCCCCAGGCTTGGAACAAGCAAGCATGTGCCAGGGATCTAAAGCGAACAGCTCTGCAGCCCTGCCCCTTGGAAGACAGACATTTTAGGGTAGTGGGAGCGAGTGGTGTGAACGTGGTGAGCTCCGCAGAGGTCAGGGGAGGCCTTTGGAGGAAGGAATGTTTATGCCAATCTCTAAGAAAGAGCTGAATCTCTGAGTCACTGGGTTCAAAGTAGGGGTGAGGGTCAGACAAGGGCATGAAAGAGGATATTATTCATGAAAGATCAGAAAGAATGCAGCTTGTTGGATAAGCAGCAAGCGAGTAGGAAAAACCAAGACCCATTCTCTCTGGGACACATAAGAGCTAGCGAAGGAAAGGTGGTCAGGGGTGGGTGATGGGACCCCGTGGTGGCGTGCCCAGGAGTTGAGGCTGTATTCTGTAGGGGAGATGTTGAAGATTTTTAAGCATCTATAATTAATGTGATGATGATTATGGTAAGTGGAGAAGAGGAAGGTAAAGGTGAGAGAGTGTTGAAGCAGAAACACAGGTGCAAGAGAGACAGGAGGCACAGGCTCCTGCCAGAACCTGGGCAGCACTCTGGGTTCAGCTGCTCTCTGTTAGCTGTGTCCTCTTGGAACAAGACACTTCTTTCATTTTCTCATCTTATCATAGAGACAGGAACATGACCTATCTTATGAAAGTGTTGGAATGTTTCAATGATTTAATATAAGTAAAGCCTTCAGAGAAGTGTTCAGCCCATCATAGTGAGAGTCACTGACCATAGGAAGTGGTTCAAAAATGAACTCAGGAAGCTTGCCCTGGTGGCCCAGGAGAGAGAGGTTCAGGAAAGAGGGGCCAATGAGAAGGTGTTCGAAGTTTATCGGACGGGGGACCACTGGGCCAGAGGTGAGTCTATTTCTTTAGGACTTGGAGGATAGGATGAACTGATAGGATTTGAGGAGAGAGAGCAATGAATCAAGGATGAAATCCCAAGTTGCTGACTTGAGAGTCAGAAGAAGTGATAAATTAGTAAGGAGAGGAGAAGAGGAAGAGAGGGTTTAGGGTGGGGTGGAGTGTCAGCCAGCTTTTCATTGTGGTGACCAAAATACCTGACAAAAACAAGTTAGAGGAAGAAAAGTTTATTTTGGTTCATGGTTTCAGAGGTCTTAGTCTACGGTCAGCTGACTCCACCACTGTGGGTCTGAGGTGAGCAGAGCGTCATGGTGCGTGGGCGTGGCAGAGGAACCCGCTCAACCACGCCACCCAGGAAGCAGAGAAAAACCAAGGTGCCAGGGACAAAATATCAACCCCAAAGGCATGCCTCAGTGACCTACTTCTGGTAGCCATACCCTGCATGCCTACAGTTGTCACTCATAGAGTAGTCCTAGCAAATCACAAATCCATCAAATGGTTAACTCACTGATGAGGTCACAACTCTCATAATCTAACCATGAGTTTTTGGGGGACACTTCATATCCAAACCATGAGAAGTGGGGAATAATGGGCTCATCTTGACATGACGCATTTGAGGTATCTGTGGGACACCAAAGTGGAGATGCTTGGGTGGCTTTGTGGACCAGGCCTACGAGTCTGACACTCATGGTGATATGGGCAGCAGGAGAAGCCATGGAGTGGACGAGCTGGTGTAGGCGGCCTGCTCCGAAGGGAAGAGGGTGAACAACAAAAGTACAAGCAGGAGCCTGCCGAGAACTGGGACCCCGCTCTTCTGAGCCTCTGTTGTAAGAGTGTGAAGTTGTTCTTGTGTTCAACTGATCCACCAGGAGGTCATCATACCTGAGGGGGAAATGACTACCAGGGACAGGGAGGAAGAAAGTCCCTGGAAGTCACTGTGGTTAGGGAGGAGATCTTTCCTTCAACCCATCATAGGTTTGAGCCTGAGGCTTCTACAACAGAAGTCAAATTCACAAAAGTAGATTTGTTTACTCCAAGTTTTACAGGACTTAAGAGCTCTGGCGTATGAGAATGAAGACCCAGGAAAACAATTAAAGTTGAGTGCTTTTTAGTAGCTTTGATGAGGAGTAGAGAAATATGATAGGGGAAGGAGAATCATCTGATGGTAGTAAACTGGGAAGCTTGCCAGAGCTCCCTGGGTGCTGTTCCCTTGGGTCCCTTTGTCATTAGAGTTAAGGATATTCCTTTCCTTTGGGCATAGGGAGTGCACCTGCCAATGCATCTCTTGTGTCCTGCTTCAGAGGAGAGGTGTGAGAGGAAGTCACAGGGACCTTCCTGATTTTGATGTTTTCTCAAACTTGTCCATTTTAAAATTTTCTGGGGAAGTGTGACCTGATCTCTACTATTAGGGAAGCTACTATAGTCACTGTAGAAATGTTCCTAGGCAGGAGGGGGCGATGGGGAAGTGGTAACTCACTGATTGCCTGTGTTGGGCACTGGTGATGAGTACACTGGGTTGTGGGGAAGGTGGGGACTGGATCCAGCTGGCTGCTCCTCAGTTACCGCTATTTACTGAGGATTTCCCATTTCTTGTGTGTCCTATGTGGTGCTAAGCCTCTCCCATTGATGTATTAATCCTCACAACAATTTTTGGAAGTGGGTATACACATTTTACCAATTAAGAAACAGCTTGAAGGGATGACTGGATCAAGGTCCGTGAAGCTGTCAGCTGCAGGCTGTGCAGAATCCAGATGTGGCAAAGGCGGCAGTTGTTCTTTGAGCATGCGGGTCAATGTTTCCTGACGAAACACTGGGTCTTCATTCTCATATGCCAGAGCTCTTAAGTCCTGTAAAACAGATGCGTGTTCAAATTGCTGTTGGAGACACGCACGATCCGAGGCAATCAGGTGGTCTAGTGGTAGTCTGGTGGAACACATCGTGGGATGCCAGGGAGAGGTGTGCCTGCAAGCAGCCATGTCTCCAGGTCATCAGATGCACCTCTGGCTGCCCACAGATTGTCACTGCCCCCAGAAAACAGTGGCCTTTGATATAGATCCCGATTGACCTTTAAATTCACAAAAACAAGTTTTATAGCCTACACCTGTTCTTCAGAAGTTTTCTTTAGAAGTGCAGCCACACACCCCCTTTCTTGCTAAAGATTAGGTTGATTGGATCGAAACCTTTTGTTCTTTGAAAGTTGCTCCTGAATATCTTTGTTCAACTCCGTAAATGCTGCGGTGAGAGCTAAGGGGTCCGAGTTGCCTTGCAAGCACTCTCCTCAGAGCCCTTGTATTCAGATTGTTTCTCTGAGTCTTTATTTCAGGCAGAAGCCTGACTGTCCACAGCAAATTGGTAATGAGAAGTGAATTTAATAAAGGTACTATGTTTAAAGATGTGAGTAGGGTATAGGGGAACCACAAGAAATAATGCAGAACAAGGGGCAAGGACCCAGGAGGCACTATCAATGGTGGCTCTCAGGCCTGGTTGGGGGAGGGGAGAGGGCAAGGGTGGGGTCCTGGAAGGGGTGGTGGAAGGACCCATGGCCTTCGGAGGTGGCCAGCCTGACATGGCTTCACAGGCAGGGAGTCTGAGGAATGATGTCCTGCCTTTGCAGCCTACAGCACCCAGAACCTCCTCGGGGGTCAAACTCAGTAGGAAGCCAAAGGCAAGGGGCATGTCTTAGGGTATGGACCAGGGGGAAGATAGAGGAAGGGGGAACAGGAAGATCAAATGGAAGCTTCTAGCACAGTTGGATCAAGGAAGCTGGAGTGAGAGAAGTGGAGCAGTAAGCCTGGGCAGGGGCCATGATGGTACAGGCCTGGCTGTGCCGCAGGGTTGGGGATTGGGACATGTAACTCTACGACCATCCAGGAGATCCATCCCAGAGCATTGCTGTGACCCCTTTGGCACCACAGAGCCTTTTAGCATCTCCTTGCAATTCCAGGGTTCAGAGGACCAACAATACAATGAACACCACACTTGGCAGATCAATGGGTTCCCTTTCGCAGCAGCTCAGCCTGTCCCATGGTACTTCACGACACTTGTTGAAGCAGTCTGATTCTCCAGGGCGGTCCTGGCGGTCAAGTACATGTTGGCTGTTATGGTGTGGACATGAAGTGTCTCCTGAAAAACTCATGTGTTTAAACATGTTGCAATGTGTCCATTTTCAGAAGTGATTAGATTATGGGAGCTAGAACCTCATAGGTGGATTAATCCACTTGATGGACTAATAATTGGAATTAATGATTTGAATAATTTGGGTGGTAACTGTAGGCAGATGGGGCATGGCAAGAGGAAGCAGATCATGCTTCATATGCTCTTGGAGATCATATTTTGTCCATGGCTCCTGGCTTTGTCTTTATCTGCTTCCTGCCTGCTGTGAGCGGAGCAGCTTTCTTCCACCATACCCTTCCACCATGACGTTCTGCTCATCTCAGGCCCAGAGCAACGGTGTTGGCTCACCATGGTCTGAACCTCTGAAATCATGAACCAAAATACATTTTTTCTCCCCTAACTTGTTTTTGTAAGTTATTTTGGCCACAGCAATGACAAGCTAACTGCGTGACACTGGGTAATGACAAGGAGAACATTTAGAGAGGTCCTGCCTTTCAAGACAAAAGAGAGATGTGAATGTGCTTGTGTGTGTGTGATCATGTGCTTGTGTGACGTGTGCAGAGAGAATGAATGAATGATCCATGGTGGAAGTGAGGATAAAAGGGAGGTCAGAGTCAGCCTGCACTCCTTAACTCCTGTCTACAGAGCCATTTCTTGCCAGTGACTCCTGTGAGATCCTCACATTGTGGCTTGGTCCTGCCCAGCTGGCTTTGAGCAGGACAGGTTGATGGACCCCCAGTAATATAATAGGAGATAATGGCTAGGTTTCCAAATGCACCACAGATTCTGGAGATAATGACAGGAAAGACGTTTGTATGGTGCCCTCTGTAATTTTCTTAGGCCTGCTTCCTAGGAGTACCTGAAAAAGTAATATTCTTGAGTTCTCAGTTGGGTAGCACTGAATTCCTTTCATTTGTGAAAATCAATATGAAGGAGGATTTATTCAGATCTTCCAATGAAAAAGCTGAATTAAGTGGGGAGTGGTCATTCAGGCATTCCTTTTGGGGGGTGGGATTTGTGATGAAAGTTCTCATTTGCTGACAGTCAGCAATGCCCTTGCTGGCCCTGCACAGATCCTACACCCATGCCCACCTAAGTCCCCCAGTTGTTTCTGGGATTGTTAATCTGTATTTTTTTTGTTTTGTTTTGTTTCTGGTTTTTTATTTCTGGTAAAATTTTCTCTGGCTACCAAGAGGTTCAACACCAACCATTATGTTAGCTTTTCTGTTGGGAATTGATCTCCTCTTTTTCCTGCTTTTAATTTCACCTTTCCATGTCATTATTTCACCTTGTGACTTTCACAGTAGGGATACTCCAAACCTGTTTGGAAGGAGACAGAAGATGAATTAATATAAATAAAACACAATGAAGACTTTAAGATGTAAAGAACGTACTAACACCATCCCTCCAAATCAGGCTTGCTTGCTATGATATTATCTATCAGATAAAGGCATAAAATTGAAACATCAGAGAATAGTTATGAAGAATCATTTCAGTAAGTAATGGTCCCAGCCTTATGGCTTACTAATTGTATTAGTCTGTTCAGGATGCTGTTGAAAAATACCACAGAGAGGGTGGCTCATATGACAGTAATTTTTATGGAGGCTAGAAATTCAAGAGAAGCATGGTTGGTTTCTGGTGAGGGCTCCCTTCCCAGCTTACAGATGGCTGCCTTCTTGCTGTGTCCTCGCATGACAAAGAGAGTGACAGAGAGAGCCTAGTGTTTCTAATAAGGACACGAATCCTTTTGGATCAGGGCCCCGCCCTTATGACCTTGTTTAATGATAATTACTTCCTTGGAGTCTCCTCCTGCTTATGCAGTCACACTGGGAGTTAGGGCTTTGCCATAGAAATCTGGGGGTGGGCAACACACCTCCAGTCCATAACACAAATCAAACTGGTTTGAATACTGGATCTCTCATAATGTAGCATGCACTTCCATTCTGGTCTTCAGTATCATTGAGACTATTTATCTCTTCTGTGCTCAGATTTTATTTCCAAATTGCTTTGTAAGATGTGTTTTGCTTACTTTCCTGAGTATTCTATGAGAATAGAGGATAAACATTTTTTTCTATTTTGTTTTTAGAATGGTGCCCGGTGCACAGTAGGACCTAATAAATTGTCACTAGATCAATGAAGAATGGATTTTTAAGTTAAGAAAAAAAAAAAAGAAGCAAATTCAATGATAAGAATTTTGAAATGGGGGCTGGAGTGGTGGCTTAGTGGTTTTGGTGCTTGCCTGGCAAGCACGAGGACCAGGGTTCAAACCCCAGCTCCACGTACACAACTAAGTGTTGGAGGCAACTAAAGCCATGTGAAAAACTAAATAAAGTTGTTTCTCTCTTTCTCAGTCTCTCTCACTGTCCCTCTCTCTTTAAAAAAAAAAAGAATTTTGAAATGGGATGAAATCCTGAGTTTTCTGAATAGTAACACATTTTGAAATCATCCAACAAAAGATTTTGCAGGTTCAAAGCAAAAAGCCATCAGAATACCCTGGTTCCATCTTCCTGTGTGTTCAGTTTCAAGTTAAGCATTTGCCCAGGCACAAAGCCCACAATGTCAGTTGGAAGAGTCAAAGGACATTATATGGAAGAGAAAATAAGTTTTTCTTGTTATTGATGTATTTGATGATTTCTCACCATGATGATGTTTGAAACCCAATTTACTTGAACTTGTTTCTATATTAATTGAAATATTCATGCTGTCCTTCCATCACCACTTAGGAATTGTGGTATAGCTACAGCAGTCTGTGTTTGTTTGCAAAATCTCTTAAAAGTAGTCCATAAACAACTGTTATTTTGGCATAATTGCAGGAAATTAATACCTTAAATATTGTTAAAGGTGGTGCCAGCAGAGAAGAAAACATGAACACTTCATTCTAAATTGGAATCGTTTTTGTCCAGTCAAGTCAGTATCAGAGGAGAGGAAACTGTCTAGTCTGACTTCATTCGTGACATTTACTTTTTTAAACACAGGTGGAAATTGAGGGCGACCCTTGAACCAATTAACCTGTGTTCCCCTTCGTTCCCCCAGTGCAAGAGGTCCTGATTAGTAAATGTTCACTGAACAGAATTGAATTTACAGAGCATTCCTGTGGTGTGTGCACATGCCGGGTGTTATCAGGAGTAGAGAGGGGTCATAGGCACAATCTCTCTGAGGAGGTGTATCAGTGACGTGACCAATAACACAGAATGTCTGCACTATTTGCAAAATGGAGTTGCGGCTCCCCTCTTCACACTCACTCTCTCGGTATTGTCCCTGAAGGCTTTTGAAAGGCTTTATTTAATGTCTTTATGATGTTGACTTTCAAGCATGTGTCAAACGCTTTCAAGCTCAAACGCTTCCCACCTGCATCTCAAATTTGCATGTTCAAAGCAGCCACTCACCAAACCTTCTCTTGGATCAAGCACGCATCATCTTCCTTTTAAATATTGTCATCATGCATTAGGCTATCGAGACCAGAAACCTGGCAGCATTTTGATTGCTCTCTTTCCCTTCCCTCCCATATCCAGTTTATCCCACATCTCATAGGCTCCACCTCTTTACCTCCCAAATAATTTCCACACTGGTTTGAACCAATGCTCTTCCTCACTGCATAGCGAAAGCAGCCTTCTAACTGGTCGTCTGGTCCAGTCTGTTCTCCTTTCAGCATCTGGGACCTTTCTGCCCTGGGACCTTTGAATATGCTGCTCCATCTGCCTGGCATGCTAGTCCCATGGCTGGTTCTTCCTCATTCTTGAGAGGAATCTTTCCTGACACCTGATATACCCTGGGCCCCCTCTGGGCTCTTTGAACCACTTGTGGTCTGTAATAAGTGTTTGGTTAATATGCGTTGATACATTCTAATGAAAGCAAGAGAAAAATGAACAGATCATATCTGTTGTATTTATAAATGTATAAATGTCTTTTCTTTTTATCAGTAAATATTAATTGAATATTTTTATAGATCAAGACCTATATTTGTGAACAAAAGACAAACAAATGTACTTTGTGGTCTCAGATAATGGGGTTGTCACTGTCAAAAATAACTTTAAGAGCTGAGCATGGTGGCTCATGCCTGTAATCCCAGCGATTCAGGAGACCGAGGCAGGAAGATAATGAGTTCAAAGCCAGCCTTAGCAATTAAGCAAGGCCCTAAGCAACTTATCAAGACCCTGTCTCAAAATAAAATATAAAATGAGCTGGGGATGTGGCTCAGTGGTTAAGTTCCCCTGGGTTCAACCCCTGATGCAAAAATAAATAAATAACTAAGAAAGTGTTTGAGGGTCTGTTAAAAGTTGAATTAAGGGCTGGAGCACTGACTCAGCAGTTACAGAGCTTGCCTGGCATGCTCAAGGACGTGGGTTCAAATCCCAGAACTATGTACACAACAAAGTGCTGGAGAAACAAAGGCCACATGAAAAACTAAATAAAATTGATTCTCTCTTTCTGTCACTCTCCCTCTCTCTCTCTCTCTCTCTTTTTAAAGTTGAATTAGGAGGCTGGTGTAGTGGCTCAGCAGTTCTGGTGCTTGCCTAGCATGCACAAGGATGCAGGTTCAAATCCCAGTACCATGTACACAATGAAGTGTTGGAGCAATGAAAGTCACATGAAAAACTAAATAAAATTGATTCTTTCTCTCTCTCACTGTCCCTCTCTTTTTAAAAAAAAAAGTTGAATTAACATAGGGTATCTGGTTTGGTAAAATGTTGTGTGTATGCCTGTGTACATACGTGTTTGCACAATTAGGATTCCGTTTTCAAAGCAGAAATATATGTCATGTGTATGTACAATTTCTATTTAATGTTTTGTCTACTTTGAAATTCTGCCCTCTGTTATAAAACTCGTTATAGAAGCTACTACAAGGTCTAAATATTTTCAGTTGCCACCAATAACCTTTGAAATTATTTGGATTCATTTTGATATTTTCATGCAGAATAAAGGAGGGAAGTGAAGACTGCATTTAGGCAACTTTGTTTAAAACACTTATAGTTTTATTCTTTTTTTTTTTAAGAGAGAAGGATAGTGAGAGAGAGAGAGAGAGAGAGACAGAGAGAGAGAATCAATTTTTATTGAGTCTTTTACCTGGCTTTCATTGCTCTGACTCTTAGCTGTGTACGTGGTGCTGGGGTTTGAACCCGTGTATTCGCACATGCCGGGCAAGCACCGTTAACTGCTGAGCCACCGCTCCAGCACCTGTTTTATTCTTATTAAAGATATAAATGTACATTTTGGAGAACTTGAAAAATACATAAAGACAAAAATGAAAAGAACTAGCATAGTTATCTCATTATCCAGATTCTATATATTGTCATGTATAGAAAGGACACTTTCCACAGTTTTATTGATTTACTTATCTATTTTAAAGAGAGAGAAAAATCAACTTTATTTAGTTTTTCATCTGGCCTCTGTTTCTCTGACACTTAGTTGTGTATTTGGTACTGGGGTTCAAACCTGGGTCCTTGCACATGACAAGCAAGTGCTCCAAACACTTAGCCACTGCTCCAGCCCCCACAATTTTTTTTTATTATTTAGAAATACACCATGTATGAAATATTATATCCTCACTTTAGAATTGAGCATAAACATAAGCAATTTTACATTACTAAGTGTTATTGGAAAACAGGTTTTGAAGGCCTAGGGGTTTTTACTATTTATCCGTAGTGTGGATGCATTCCAATTTATTATTATACTCTTTGAAATTTATGCTACTTTTTTTCTCTTTTTGCAAATTTGTAACAGATGTCTTTGCATACAAGTGCTTCTCAGTGTTTCTAATGTTTGCTTAGGATAGCTTCCTGGAAGAGGGATTATGGAATCAAAAGGTATTAACATCTTTAAAGCTCTTTTGTTTTCCAGAAAAATATACAGTACCCTGTCTACCCATATGTCATAGAGCTGTTTTAGCATTCCCCTTACTCTTAGCTGAAATACCTGTCTTGGATTCGTTCCAAGAGGTGCGTGGCCAAAATACACGAGTGTCCTCACTCTGGGGTGGTCTTTCCACAAAAATGACCTTGAAGCCTGGGTACCCAAAGACAGTAGTATCTTAAGTCTCCTTCTCATTTGTTTCTTCATTATTCTAGGGAAACATATAAGTATTTAGGTTTTTTTTTTAAACAAAGAGAGAGGGACAGTGAGAGAGAAACAATTTTTATTTAGTTTTTCATGTGGCTTTCATTGCTCTGGTGCTGGGGTTTGAACTCGCGTACTCACACATGCCAGGCAAGCACTGTAACCACCGAGCCACCACTCCAGCCTCTGAGGTCTGGTTTCTTGAGCTATAACTTGCAGAGAAAAGTAGAGGAGTTTGGTTAGTTTAAATTTGCAGAGCATTTTTTGTATCAGTGAAAAAATTACAATTTTTGAATAGATATTTGCATTTTGGCTGGTTCCATGGTGCTTGAAGAATTTAGTGCACGATTAAAAGAGATGAAGGAAAACAGGGTTCAAAGATCTAGAAAATCTAGTGTGTTGAGCCTGAAAATGGATTTAAGCTTTGTGAACCACACAGATGTGCTTCGTGTCAGATTCGGGCCCCTGGGTAGATAGATGTACAAGCTAGCACTGACGTTCAAGAAAGACTTTTGAACCTGAGAACAGTGAGCAGTTGGAATTTCCATAGTTCGACAGGTTTTCTGGAAAGTAGTCATTTTTGCTCTTAATGGGGTAGGAGCTGACTCCTCTGAGTCCAGTGGGTCCTTCTGGCTCCTCCAACTGTTTCTCAAGAATTTAATTTCAAAATCCTATTGATTGAACCCAGTGAAGAATTGCTCACAGGTTTGATTGTGGTGAAATACTGTGAATTAAGAAGGAAACAATACCTTGCATGTGTGCGTGTGCACACGCACTTGGAGGGAAAGTGAGTGTGGAATTATGTTATCTGAGGACCAGGAATCTGAGCTATCCACAGAGGCTGCAGGTTCCCTCTTGGACCCCTTCAGAGCCTGTGTAGAGACTGGTGAGCAGTCCCGGTAACCCCAGAGCAGTCAGGCTTGGCGTAAGTGTACCTATCTGCAAAGCTACAATTCCAATGGCGTTCACTTCTTCAACACTGAATTTCCTGTTGTTCAAGGGCTTGCAAGCTAGCAGGGATCCCAATCTGTGCTTGGTGTCATGCTTGCCTTTGAAGGCAGCTTGAGTGTTAACTAATTGCTAGGCAAATGGACTATTACTTCTAAGAGGTTTTTTACTTTTATTTTTTATTTAACAGCATGCTTGTTGATACTATGATTATATGATTAGGCTATTTATAGGAATCTTTTTAAAGCACTTTTCTGAGTATTTTTCTGTAAATGCAGCAATAAAAAGAGTAGAGATCGCAGAGCAGCAGCCAGGATGAACTCTTGGTGAGATCAAGGTGCTAATGAGGGCATGCCCCATTAGCACTATTAAACAACTATTGCCAAAGAGATCGTCCTCATCTTCACCAGCAATCTCAAGCTTGAGTCTATCTGCCAAGAGAGCAATTGGGCTAATGGGAGAAAGTGGTTCAGCTCAAACTCTCCTCCTCCTGTGGGTCCTCCCGTGGTGGTGAGTTCTAATTACCATTCTGCAGCATGATGACTTTTTTCTGAGTTAGCAGAGAACGGAAAATGTGCCCCATGAATCAGCCTTGACTTTACCTTGCAATGCCAGGTGTCCCCTGGCAGCACTGATACTTCAGGTGGGCACAGAGAGGGCATGTGTGGCTCCTGGGAGGAAGGAAGGGCAGGGTGTCCTGAGTGTGTGCAGGAAGCCCTTGGCGGTGCCTTCGGTCTAGCAGTCAGTCAGAAGCTCGCTCCTGGTGTGGCTCTCACCACATCACAAGCTCTCAGTAAAGCTCCCCTGATGAGATTGGCATAAGGTGCCCGCCCTTTCCAAGCCACATCTGAACCTATCTCCATCCTCCAACCACACCCCGTAGAATCCATAGCTGGCCTAACCTACGAGTGGAGGAAATGAGGCTCGCAGAGGATTTTCTGATGGTGTTAATACTTAAAACTGTAGCTTCTGACTTACCGAGAGAACTTCCCTGAAGCTTTCTGTTGTCCACCTTTTCCCCCATTATGTTTATTATTAGTGCTCAGAACTTTATTGCCAAAACCAAGTGCAATTGAAGACACTTAAAAATGAAGAATACTACTATACAGTTATACCTTTATAAAGTTAGTAATCTTTACTTTCAGAGGATCTTAGCTAATACAAATGTAAAATGTTCCATTTTCTTAAGATGTTTAGATTCCACAGTACTGGTGTGGTAGAAGTAAAAGGATGTGGGGCTGGAGCAGTGGCTCAGTAGTTACAGCACTTGTCTGGCATGCGCAAGTACACGGGTTCAAACCCCAGCACCCATGTACACAACTAAGTGTCAGAGCAATGAAAGCCATGTGAAAAACTCAATAAAAATTGATTCTCTCTCTCTCTCTCCCTCTCTTCTGTCCTTCACTCTAAAAAAAAAAAAAAAAGAAAGAAAAAGAAAACTAAAAGGATGTGATGAACAATTCAAGAGAGAAGTCAAGGAATGGCTGTTCTTCCCCGTAGTGAAATCTCGAGGACATTTTGCTTTGGATTTCCAATGAGCATAGTCCAAAGTAATAGCTAATTTATTTAATCTCCATGTTTCTGAAAGTCACCATAACTGACATGACATTTCTCCCTTACATACTGACTAAGTGTCACTAAAAATTAAGGTCATTTCCCCACCTAACCAAGATGCCATTATGACCTTAACAGAACCAATAGTGGTAATTGCTTGGTCGTCTACATCACTGGTCTTTCTTTCAAATTTCCCCAATGGTCCCTGAATGTCATTTGCGGTTGGCTTATTTGAATCAAGAGCCAGTCAAGGTCCACACGCTGCATTTGGCTCCTCTGTCTCAAGTGGCTTTTTTTAAAAAGAGAGAGAATCAATTTTATTTAGCTTTTTCCTGTGGCTTTCGTTGCTCGGACACTTCGTTGTGTATGTGATGCTGGGGTTCGAACCCACATCCTCACGCATGGCAGGCAAGTGCTGTAATGGCTGAGCCACCACTCCAGCTCTCAAGTGGCTTCTAAAATCTGTCTTCTGCCTCATCTTGTTGACTAGATGAAGAACTCTAGCCAGCTGTTCTGTACTAATTTATTTTATTAACTACTGACCAAGAGGGCAGCAACATAGGCAAAACACTTGTCATCTTAATGAAATTTGGTGATTTTATTCTAAGATTGAGGATTTTGATCTGGAATTTACCAAAACCCAACCTCAAAAGCAAGGGAAACAAAATAAAACCCTTGCTTGTGTCTTGAATCGGCCATCTGTGTAGCAGTCCACGGCAGAATTGCGATTTGGTTCTGTTTGATTCAGTGGCTGCCTTTCACTGAACTGGCACCCAGTTCCTGCAAATGCCCACTGTGATTTCTCTCTAGGTCTTTGTGACTTTCCATCCAGTTTGTCTTTATGCGTGAATTGCCTTTGGGAACGTGTGCCACCCAAATCAGCTCTAGGAAGTGTCTCCCTGGTACGGAGACGACGCTAAGTGGAGAGATGGTAATGGAATTGATTTTGCTTCTGCTTGATTACATCCGATTTTTTCCTCTATTCCTTTCTGCTATGAAATAAAAGCTAGCATGACAGAATAGCAATCAGTACTAGCATTGTCTCCAGTAACTTTAAATCTTATAGTGCACGTATATCGGGGCACAGTGAAAGGAAATTGTCATTAAAAAAAATATGACTCCTACATGAAATATGTAGAAAAAGGTACCCACCAGTTAACTATTATGGGCTCTATCTGGGGGCAAAGACCTGTAAGATTACATTCTAGTTTCCATTGAATCATTAAATGGGGTGACCTAAAGTAACCCATCTGTCTTCCTTAGCCTCTTATTCTCAATCTAAAAGGTCAGGAGATTTGGGCTGGAGTTTGAGTTATAAGGTCCCATCCAGGAGCTGAGCTGGATGACTTCATCAAGTTAACAGCAACTCTAATTTTCCCATTTTTTCCCTCCTCTCCTCCCATTAGGAACCTCTCCCAGCAGGCTCTTGCTTCCTGTGTGTGGGGAGGCTCTGTAGTGTTGAGGGAGCCGCGAGTCAGGAGGTCCTTGCTCTTAATCTTTGAGTATGATTTTGCTGAACAGCTAATTTCCTGTCAAGGTCTGCATTCCGTAGGTTTCCAACACATAGAAATGACTTACCTTCCCACTTAAGATTCCAAATACATTTTTGTTAAAATGTGCTCGAGGGGCTGGAGCCGTGGGTCAGCAACTGGCAAGCTAGGGGATCCAGGTTCGACCCTGAGCACCACACACTCAACTAAATGTTGGAGAAGCAAAGACCAAATGGAAAAATAATTAAAAATAATTCTCTCTTTCTTGCTCTCTCTCTCTCTCTCCCCCAGTCTTAAAAAAAGAAAGTGCTTGAAACGTATTTTAGGTTGATTAGAATTGTTTGGGTTAAAAAAATTAAGAGCAAACAAATATGATGGCACTGAATGGAATACTTGAAATTCAGCACTCTTGTCACCCATATTGAAAAAAGCAGCGCACTGTGGCATCTACGCCCCGTGCCTAGCACATGCAGCTCACTATCACTAATGACACGGTGACCCGAGGGAGGAAGCTGGTCTGCCCATTACCAGCGAGCAAGCAGCTCAGCCTTGCAGGTGACGCAAGGATTCCAGCCCAGCTTCTTCCTCTGAGGCCAATTCTCCTTCCAGGGTTCAAGGCAGCTCTTCAGGTTGTCTATTTGAGTGTTATTATTGTTTATATTTCTGCTGTGTGTGACTCAAGAGCTGCCCCTGTTTTTCTCATGTATTTTCCTACAGAATAGATGTCACTGACAAATTTCGAAAGCCTTTCAGAATGATTCATATTTGGAGAAAGATTCTGCCACAAGATATTCGTACCAAGCAGCCATAGAAACCACAGCCTCAATTCTTGTCTTGTAAAAGTTCTTTTCTAAGGCTGAAAGACCAAAATTCCTGCTTGGCATTTGGAAAGCAGATCGGTTATGAACGCGGACGGGTGGTGCCCCCTCTTCTATTTTTGCTGTCTGGTAGGCACAGCCGTGGCCTTCTGCAGCAGCTGGGATATAAATATAAAGTGGGAATGGGGGCCCATTAGCTTCAGGGAACAGCTGATGAAGCCCAGCAAAGCTCCGGGCTTTGCAGGGCAGCCCGACTGGCCCAGGCACGTTGGTTTGGTCTCATTGACTTGTGGGCTCTATGCTGAGCAGGCTCTAATGATTGAAAGGTTGTCTGGGAAGCAGGCTTTCTTGCCACCAGCCTATCCATCTCTATTTGTAACGTCCGTGGTGATTAAAGCCAGCCTCTTTGGTGGAGCCTCAGCTTCAGCAGCGTTGGGAGTGTGTCCTTGTGTTATATGCCATTTCTAGCTTGCTTACAAAGGTCCACTTTGCATGGTAGGCGAAGGTTGAAAAATCTTCTACGGTTCCATCGGTTGGTGTGATCCGTGCCAGTTTCTGGATGTGTCGGGTGGGGAATGTAAGCCCTCACGTTGAGAAGGTGAGCATTTATGACGACAGTTAGAATGTGCTTTGCAAACGCTGGGGGAAGTTTTGGTTCTTTTGCTTTGCTTTTGGAGGGGTGGTTTCTTAAGCTTCTCATGAGCAGGGATGACTATTGCTTGTTAGTAATAGTTCACTGACAACTGAAATGATCCACCTGACATTTTCCTATTGAGGAACTAGACATCAGGTTCATGAGCCAATTAGAAAACGCTTTGTCTGTTCTGCTATCTGCTTACTCTAAGAGGCATTGAGGAAAGGTCCACTAGTGGCCAGGTACTCTGGGATAATGGCTGGTTGATTAGATGTGATCTCAGACTCCAGGAGTGTATAGCTATTTTGCTCATTCAGCGAGTCCTGAATATTTTGTAGAAAAAAAATATACTTACATTCTTTTTTCCTGTTACAATAATTAAAAGTTGCATTGGCTTTAACTATCTTGATAGCATATGTCTCAAATTTCTATGCCCCCATGTTTTCCATGTCTTTTTCCTTTCTTTTCTCATCTGTAAAATGGGCATCACAATAGTACCTACCTTATAAGGTTGTTGTGAGGGTTACATCAGTTCATATTTGTCAGTGTTTAAAACATTGGCGGACACAATGTGAGCACTCAATAAGTACTAGCAACTATTCTTAATTGTCTGCATTTGCTGTTTCTCTGGGTTGCTAGGAGCACTCGGAATCATGTGACAGATCGCTGGAGGTTCATACATCAAAAACCTTCCTGTCCCAACCCAGTCAACTTTCTTTTCTTGCAGACTCTCCCATCTTAGCACATACCAGTAATATAAGCTAGTCTACTCCACTGGGCTCCCACCTGCCATAGGGCCTTTGTATACACTTCCTTCTCACTTCCCCCAGTTAACTCCAGCTCATCTTCAAAGACCACGTGACTCAAGCCTCTTTCTTTAGACATAGACTTTTCGACCCCCATGTGCAGGTCAAATCTTATGCACCCGCTGTCTAGCACTTAGCATGATGTGCCATTTTACATTTAATTGTGTGATTATTTGTTTAATGTCTACCTCTCCCGAGAACTATAGCTGTATCAATTTTTGTTTTTTTGGTACCAGGGATTGAACCCAGGGGCACTTAATCACTGAGCCACATCCTCAGCTCTTTTTGTATTTTATTTTGAGGCAGCATCTTGCTAAGTTGCTGAAGCTGGCTTTGAACTTGTGATCTTCCTGTCTCAGTCTCCCAAGTTGCTGGGTTTACAGTCACGCGCCCATGCCTGGCTGTATGAATTTTTGTTTTAACATTATGTTATCCCCAGAATGTAATCTTGTCCCTGAATTACATAGTAATTGCTTAATGAACATTGGTTGAAAGAATGGATTAGGAGGTTGTAGCCCATACATTATTTGAACTGGTTCATGTATTATTTATTGTTTAGTTACAAAAGTGATAGTGTTTATAATAAATAATAATAATGTAGAAATATGTAATATGTGGAGTAGTAAATGAAACTGCTCCTGTACCCCATAATCTCATCTCCCACTACCTTCTATTTTTTTTTTTAAGAGAGAGAGACGGGGGGAGAGAGAAGGATAAAGAGAGAGGGAAACAGAATAAATTTTATTTACTTTTTCATTTGGCCTTTGTCTCCCTGAAAGTTAGTTGTGTATGTGGTGCTGGGGTTTGAACCCAGGTCCTTAAACATGCCAGACAAGTGCTCCAACAGTTGAGCCACCGCTCTAGCCTCTAGCCACTTGACACACTATTAAAACAAATTTGGCTTATTTCCTTCCAAACCTTTGCTCCCTCTATGTTTAATGATCATGTGCATATATATAGTTCTTATAGGAAAACAGAATTGTATGCTATATTTTTTTGTTTTATTTTTCCATTACAGTGGAACTGTCTTTCCAAGTCTGTACATAGAGATCATGCTTATTAAAGTGGTTATGAAATGCTTCGGAAAGGCCTAAAGACAAGAAAGTGAGCACTCTTTAACTCCCCTCCCCAACTTGATAAAGACAGCAGATTCCCCTCACACCCAAGGTAACCACCACTTTGAATTTGGTATTCTTTATTTTAATGTACTTCTTTATTCCTTGACCACAGAAGCTTTTATCTCTAACCACTGAAGAGCCTTCGTTGATTTCCAAATTTTATAGCAGTGGTCTGCATACATTTTTTGCCTCTTGCTATTTGCACTCAGCATTCTGTGAGAGTCATTCAAAGTGAAATGGGTAGCCCAGGTGAAACCATTTCCCGTGTGCTATAATTAATGATCCACTCTGTGGTTGTGCATTTGGGCAGGCCTTCCTTCCCCCCTTCTTTTTTGTCTATTTCAATCAACGCAGCTGCCAACAGTCTCGAATCGCCTTCTGCGCATATGTGAGAAGATTTCTCCAGGGATTCTTTTTGGGCGGGCAAGGCCTCAAGGGCAGTATGCACACATCTTCCACCTTATTAGCTGTGGCCAACTCCAGTTCCTAAAATTCTTTCATTGTTTTTTAATGCCTACATAGTACCATGAAAATCAAGCACATTCATTTATTTTATAGTATTCCATGAAAATAATGGCCACTAATTTACTGAACTGCTCCCTACTGCACATACTGGATTTTACTTGGAGAGCTAAAACGATATGAAATGTGAACTCTAATTGAGATGGCCACAGTGGGGGAGCACCTGAGAGCCCAAAGGCGCTCTGCAGTACTGGGCCTCATTAGCTCCTTTTCATTGAGAGGCAGGGCCATTAGGACATTGCTACTTTTTATCTGCAAGGGATTCGGAATCTCAGGTCCTCAGTGGATCCACAGCAAAGGCAGGCAGGGCTCAGGCCTCCTGCTCACATGACCAGCCAGAGCATGGGAACCAAGTCACAGCAGCAGGCCACAGCAAGGAGTCAGGAGGAAACGTGCCCCCTTTGTCTGCACCTGTAAAAACCCCAGTATCAGCTCCGGTCTGCATTGTCCTGGGAAAGGGGAAACAGATGGCAATTTGATAGGAACCTGATAGCATTGTTTGGGACTGAGCAGGAGGTATCCTCTGGGGGAACTGGGAGAGAAGCTTTCAGCTAAGAATCACACCACTTAGAGAAGGCACTTTCTGTGGCTGCTTCCTCCCTCCGCACCTCTGCCCTAGTAGCAGCCTAGAGCTGGAGAATTGTGCCAGCAATTGTGGTGCCTGCTGTTATTCTTGCCAAAACTCCCTGAGAAGTTAGGAGCTGTGACCCAAGGACCCTGTGTGTGCACGTGCGTGCGTGTATGAGCAGGGCTGGCATGGTGCAATGGTTGATGTGAAGCCCACCTTAACCAGAGGGGCCTAGAACGTGGGACATGAACTACGTGATAGGACCCTGAGAGTAACACCCATTTTTTTTAATCTTCCTTTTTTCTTTTTCTGGGTCCTGAACCTCTGAAGCTCTTACTTCAATAACTACAGCTACTGTGTCTTTCTCCCCTCAGGAGTGATGGAGAGCATGGTCCCTAACCCAGAAATCCAGGTCTGCTGCAACCAGCCCTGCGGTGCTGGGAACGCCCACAACCTCCCTAGGATTCCTATTCCTAAGGAGACACCAAGAGTCCCCACCTGCCACCGAGCCACTGGGTGCCTGCTCTGCAGTGCGGGTTATAGGTGGCTCTCAGGGCCTGAACAGTTAGCGCGTGGTAGCTTCTCCAGCCTCCTCCCAGTTATGGCTTCAGTTCTGTGGTGCCTGGCCCTGCCAAGAAATGGAGACTCAGGCCAAGAACCAGAGTTAAGGCTCTCTGGGGAAGAAGGGGAACAGAGGCTTGCATGGCCCTGAGCTCTGCTTGGTGCCAGCTGCTGCTTCTGAGTTTGCTGAATTGAGAAGGTGGAGTAGCTCAGGTGTCATCCTGAAGGGGCACATGAGATCCCACACAGGGTTAGGGCCACTGTCTTGCACCCCTTCAATGCCACCGTCTCTTACCCCAAGTCCTCTTCCCTCCCTGCTCCCATCGTGCACTCTCTTTCTGGGTCTCAGTCTATTCCCATGGCTACTTCAAGGCCAGTGTTCCCCCAGCCAGTGTTCTCTGGTCTGCTGCTCCCTATGAGTGGTGTGGAAGAGCTGCCGGCTGTCTCCACTCTGAGGTCCCAGCATCCACTCAGCATGCCTGCACTGCAGCTCTCCTCCTCACTCCTGCCCGCTTGTCCAATATTCCTTACGCGGGAGGCCTCCTGCCCTCCCATTGTGGCTTTTTGCCACCAGGTGACAAGCCCGCCCTGCCCGTGGCTTCCCAGGTCCCTCCTGTCCATGCTTCCTCACAGCACTGCCTCCTTTTCCAAGCCACAGTCCCTGGGGCTCTGTTGGTGTTAGAATAAAGCGCCGGCCCTTCCTGGTGGCATGGGAAGCCCTCCTGAGCAGGCGGCCCTTCCTGGTGGCATGGGAAGCCCTCCTGAGCAGGCTGCGGGTGCCTCCCCGCCTCTCCCACCCTGCCCTTCTTGTGCCACCCTTCAGTGGCTCCAGGTTCTGAGCCTGCTCTTCCCCAAAGCTTCCTCTCCCTCCTGTCCCAACTTGGCCTCTCACCTGCCTGCCTGCTGCTGTGGCCTTGTCAGAAGCATCTCTTCCTCCAGGCGCCCAGTGGCACTCATCAGGGGGCTCCTTGGCATCCCGCAGTGCCCTCCAACAGGACCCTGATGACATTGCTCATGGTGCTCGGTGGGGCACGGTGGCCATCCAGCTGCGCAGTGCCAAGCTTCCAGGTTGGGATAAGCAGACACGCTGTAAATTACAAATGGACAGAAAGCTGCTCAAAGTTTCCTTGGAGGGCTGGAGCGGGACTCTCAGGGCTTTAATGTGTCCCACTGTATTTACGAGACTTTCTGAAGGGACAGATTCCCGACGACTTCCATGAGTTCCAGCAAATCCCCATCCTCATAACTAGCTATTTTCCTCGGACTCCCTGTCACCAGCAACCCCACTTTGCTGTGAAGAGCAGACCACCTGTCCAGGAACTGACGCCTGCAGAAGCCTGGGTGTCATCACCAAATTTAAGGAAAACCAGGTAGACAACCACGCGTGCGCTGCCCAGGTGCTGAGAGCCAAAGCTTCGGGCTCCCCTGAGTATTTTTGTCTTTGCCTTCTACAGAAGCTTCATGCAAAAATTTAGAGCCTGGTGTAGCACCGCTGAGAATCCGGCAGTAGTGGTGGGTGGCGGGGGTGACAGGGGGTGGAGGCAGTGACTGTGAGGATCAGCATTTCATGCTGTTCCCGGACAACTCACTGCAAATGCTTAACATTTTGGATGCCAACAGATGAATGGAATTTTAAAAATCTTGACCAGAGTGAAACAAAGGGAAAAAGAATGGGTTTGGCAGTGGATGGAAGATTAGAACAACCTCAAGAAGCAAAGCCTGTCCTATATAAGACCTTAAACACTTGCTGTGTGCCATGTTTTGTCTTAGGGGTATAAAGCCTCTCTTTAATCTTTAGAGTTATTTCTGTTATGTCCAGAGTTTCAAAAACTGTTTTAAAAATCATGGTTTTGTCTAAAGTGACCCAGCATAGTCAACTCTATAAGTGGAAGGACAGGGGAAAGGAGAAGGGTTTATACCGAGGGATGAGGGATGACAGTCATTACATTCAAATGCCAGCATGTGATGTGAATTGAGTAAGAAAAACAAAACAAGGGGCTGGAGCGGTGGTGGCTCAGCGGTCGCAGCACTTTCTTGGCATGCACCAGGACACAGGTTCGAACTCCAGCACCGCGTACACAAGGAAGTGTTGGAGCAATGAAAGCCACATGAAAAGCTAAATAAAATTGATTCTTTCTTTTTCTCTGTCACTGTCCCTCGCTTTAAAAAAAAAACAGAAAAAAAGCTCAAGCTCTATAATACCTTAGAAATATTCTAATGACTTCGTGAAGGTTGAAGCAAAGTGAATTTAATTACTGAGTTGTGCTTATCAACTGTGTTTATATATTTTTCCAATGAAGAAAGCATGAGAATTAAGAAACACAAATGATTAGCATTGTGCATAGATTTAAAAGTAGATCTGAATAGAAATGATTTTTGTCCTTGGGTAACAATATTTCACTTTAAAGTTGGTTATTATGCTACTAAAGGAATCCACATGTATAAAATCAAAGTCAGAGCAAGTTACAGTTTTCATCTGAAAAGTTTCTTGATTTATAAAAAGCTAAGTCACAGCATGCTCCATTACAGTGTTAACAAATTCCTTCTTTTAGGAAGAATTACATTTACAAAAATGTGCCTGTCCAGACCTTTTTTAGGTGCACAGCTATTCGAAAAGCAAATGTTTAAAGCTTAACAACATTCTTATGGAAGATCATTCAGTTTAAGACTCAACCGCACACAGTGTCCCACAAATGCACCAACTAGAAATTGCTGAGGTGTCCTTTCTTTACCAGTAGGAAGAAGATCTGAGCTGGACCTGGCGGGCCTCAGAGGGTCAGATCGGGACATGGGTCTCTCTGTTCCTGGGTTCAAAGCTTCCTATGCCACTTCTTAGCTGTGAGATCTTGGGCAAGTTCCTCAGCTTCTCTATGCCCCAGTTTCTTTATCAGCAACCAGGGACTAATGTTTCCTTCTTTTTCAGTTTGTAGGGTGATTGAATGGATTAATTCAAAGTTTTAGAACAGTTTATGACTGCACTTATCCTCAACAGATATAAGCAGTTACTATTACTGACTTGTAAATCTCTTTCCAAGGAGTTCATACGAATCAAGGGTGATTTTGTTTTTCAGCATCTTTTCAATACAGACTCTTCAGTAAAGCAGATTCTTTTCAATGAAGTCAACATTATTTAGATTAAAAAAAAAATCTCCCTGGCATATCCTAGTATAAAGTGTTCAAAAATAAAATAAAAAAGACAAAAGTGTGTGTGTGTGGGAGAAACCTGGCAAGGGGACAAGTTTTGAGAATTGTTTTACAGAAGTCATTGTGTTCAGGTGGCCTGCCAGGCTACTGTAAACACCAGGAGTAAGTAGGAAATCAGACCCATTGTGGGCCAGCTAAGTGGTTGTCTTTTCCACTAAACAGATGGCTATCAGGCTACCAGAGCGGACTCTCGTTCCTTTCTGCCTGGTCATTTCCTTTACTGAGTGCCTGTAAGAACCACCCACTCGGGTGGTTCTCAGGATTATAGGTTTTTAGGTCAAACAGAAACCCTGGGGAATGCCTGAAAGAGCCAAGCAGCAGTTACATTCTGCATAGGCCGGGTGACGTGGAGCCGCTGCTGTTGTGTGGAGTGGGGACTCATGAGTGCATACCCATGTGACATTCCCTCCTTGTGCATCCAGGGGCAGCCGGAGTGAGGGTGTGATCTGCCTAAAAGCTGTGTTCTGAGGTAGCTGTTGGAGCTGGAGGTGTTGTGGGGGGTGGAGGCTCAGCGTGAGACCCCGAGGTAGCCTCACCCACTTTTGCACTGATCTCAGAAGCCTGAGAAGCGGGCTGCAAGCAAGCTTGCTTTGCTCCGCCATGGATGAGACGCAGGAGCGGCTGGCCTTGACCATACACCTCCTTGCAGATGCTGGGCATGGCTTGCTTCTGCAGCAGGCTCTGGACCAGCTCTTGGATTGTGTTTGCCCAGAGCTGCGCCTCTTCCTGGTGTCCGAGCGGGTCAGACCAGTGAACTATTATGAGAGGCACCACCCCAGATGGTCCCGGGTCCCGGGGTTGTCCGTTTTGCTCTTCCTGCACGAAAGCCTCGGAGAGCAGCGGCTGCTTCGCGTTCTGGACTCCCTACAGCGTCCTCCCTGGCAGAGCTACCAGACCCCGGATGCGCAAGGGAGATTGTGTCCCTACCTCCTTGCCAATCAGGAGTTCTACAGCCTGGACAACCAGATGCCTGTCTGGGGCGTGAGGCAGGGGCACCGTGGCCCTGAGATCCTGAGGGTGACGTTGTACTGTAGTTTCGACAACTATGAGGACGCCATCAGACTCTATGAGATGATCCTGCAGAAAGAGGCCACCTTGCAAAAGAGCAACTTCTGCTTCTTTGTGCTGTACACCACCGAGAGCTTTGTGCTGCAGCTCTCCCTGAAGCAGCTGCCCCTGGGGACATCAGTGGACCCCAAAGAATCTTGCGTGCTGCAGTTCAAGGTTCAAGAGATCGGCCAGCTTGTGCCTCTTCTACCTAACCCGTGTGTTCCCATCAGCAGCACCAGGTGGCAGACGCAGGACTACGATGGCAACAAGATTCTGCTGCAGGTATTTCTCCCCCACCTTGGTGGTCTTGTACATGGCATGGAGCTTCGTCATTCTGCCTCTCAGCAGGCCTTAGAGATGACTTAATCTCCTGGTTCTCTACTTTGATTTCATAGTAAGAGCTTTCAAAAATTCCCATACACCATAGACTAGTTAGACCCAGAATCTCTGGGAGCCTGGGGATTATTATTATTATTTACATCTCTTTGAAAAAAAATAAATCAAAGCTCTTTGGACAATTCTAAACAAGCAGTGGAAGTGAGAGCCACTGATCTAATAAAGTATGCTGACATTACAGATAAGAAAGTCAGACATGGTGATACGCTTGCAGTGCTATTAGCTTAGTTTTTAAGCATCTTGTATCACTGTCAAATTTTACCACAAATCAAGTTAGATGGTTAAGATATCCTGAAATCATGAAATTAGAGTTCCTTTCCTTATCATCCTCTTGAAATCAAACAAAACGAGTGTATTTAATTGTGACAGCTGCCACTATTGTCTCTAATGTGTACCATGTGGCAGCTGAGCTTTGCCACTTAGTAGCCATGTGGGCCTCAGTTTCTTAACTAGCTCAGTGAAAGATATTGGCCTCTTCCTATAGTGAAGGTTCTCTTATACATGGAATGACCTAATACTTACAAACCACATCATTAAGATAGTGCCCAGAACATGATTTCAGCTTTTATTGTTCCTATACTAAGGTTTTTAAATTGACAATTTAATACTTATAACAACCTAGGATGTTGTTATTATTTTCCCATTTTTCAGATGACAAAATTGAGGTTTAGAAGCATTCAGTTACTTGCCCAAGATAAAGCTTAGGAAGTGCCTATCTATGTGGTTAACTGCCTATGTGGTTAAGTGCCACAGTCCAGTGTTCTAGAGGTGTGCATGTGTGTGTAACCCTGCAGGCACAGGGACACATCCATGGCTTCTGTCCTTGAGAAATGATCAGAAACCCCTCTATGGCCTATTGTATAAAATAATAACAGACTCCATTAAGAGCTGTTTTTCCCTTTAGTTTATTCTTTTGTCATCGCTCTGACTTCTTAGTTAATCATACATGAATCGCACTGATTCTCCTTTAAATGATTTCTAAATTATTTACCATTTTGTTCACAAAATGCAACTAAGCACTTTCTTTTGCTTACTACACAACTCCCTCATTTCTAAGGCATCTGAAATTTCTCTTTCCATCTTAATCTCCAGAACTTGAAGTCAACCTCACTGACAAACAAAAACGTCACATTCGAGTCCTTACTCATGCTTATTTGAAAGGCTGACTGGTTTTTCTTTAAAACCACAGCTTACACAGTTACTTTGGAAAGCTGAATCAGATTTGGGGAGAGTAGAAGGGTGTTTTGGGTAAAGGGAAAGCCATGAAGAACATGGCTTTGTACGAGCCCTGGTCCTCTGGGGATTGTTTTGGGTGCCTGTGTTTTCCTTCCTTCTCAAGCCCACCTGGAGACACCAGCTCCTTCCTGGACTTCTCCAAAACGCCCCCAGCTTCCTGTACTTCTGCTTCCTGACTCCGAAACACCTGTCTTGCTTCTCTCTCCTCTGTCCTGCCACATCCATGACTTTTAAGTTTTTGCAAACAAAACGAGAGAGCATCTTCTAGAAAAGTCTGCTCTGGCTTCTTGTTATGCAAGTGCTGGAGGGGAGTGTGTGAAGGCCTGGTGACAGCACAGCACCGAAGACAGCACATGGCAGCTTCCGTGCAGCTGCACGACTCTTAGAGGAGAGCGAACCTTTCAGAATAGAGTCCAGGGGTGGGGGAAGGAGAAGAGGAAGGGTGGCGAACAGGTTGGAAGTCATCCAGGCCCCAAACAGCACGCTGGGGACCCACCTGTCAGCTCTACCACCATCTCTGTCAAGCAGCTTCTGCTTGTCACCTGGGCTGGCTGCCAACAGCCCCAAGGACTAGGTCCTTCACATGGGCTCTGTTCAGGTTTGGATATGAGGCATCCCCCAAAAGCTCGTGTGGGAGACAACACAAGAATTTTCAGAGCAGAGCCGATTGGGCTATGAGAGCCTTAACCTAATCGGCACTGTAGTCCGTAGATAGGGACTAACTGGGTGGGGACAGTAGGCAGGAAGGGTGTGCCTGGAGGAGGTGAATCACTAGTGTTAGGCCTTTGGGGGTTTGTCTTTTGTCCCCGGTGAGTGGAGCCCTCTCTTCCTGCATCTTGGATTTCATTTCCTGAGCTGCTTTCCTCCGCCTATGATGTTCTGCCTCACTTGGGCCCAGAGCTAGGCAGTCAGCCGTCTATGTGCTGAACCCTCTGCAACCGTGAGCCAAAACATGCGTTTCCTCCTCGCCGCTGTTCGTTTCAGGTCTTCTGGTCACAGTGATGAAACAGCTGACAAAACATAGGCTCTGAGTGCCCACAATGGCTCAACAAAATTCCTGCACTTTAGGCAGACCCAATTGGGCCTGATACTCTTTGCTGAATTAGAGATTACATTCAGAAGAAAGGGGCTGGGTAGATTGGTTTAGTCTAGGGGTGAAGGCCCTAATCTCTGCACTAGACTGTAGAGTCAGACTGACCTCTGGGACACTCAGGGAAGGGTGAGGGTCCCCAGTGAAGATCAGAGCAGAGGAGACAAAAGCTGACTGCTCTCAAATGATTGATGTTCACTGAATGTAAGAAAATAATGACTATGTAAGGGACAGCCACAAGCACAGATTAACCTCCCCGCAGAAAATCCCTCCTCAGGACCAGCATGGAGGGGCATGTGCACAGAGGCCTTCCCGAGGAGCAATGCCTGAGCTGCGGGAACCAGATGGTACAAAAGGAATTAGCCAACGGCAGAAGGGAGGAGGGGTGCTCCAAACACACAGGCAGCAGGGACGGTATGTGGCAGGGCACATCTTACAAATGCCTGAGGTTCCACGTGGCTAGAGCGAAAGCAGGAAGGCAGTTGGGGGGATGACAGGTAGGTGACCAGAGGCCAGATCATCAGGAGCATGGTCTGCCATGGGATATAAGCACCAAGAGGATCTTCTCCAGTGTCTTGGGAAGCTGGAACCTGGAGCAGTGTGTGGCATATGCTAGGCAAATATGAATTGTATGAATGAAGGAGTTTGTGGATGAGTTTGTTCTATTATAAGCTTAGGATAAGAGAGGTCCCTGATGAATCTTACGAATGCTGCCGACATATGTAATTGGTTATAAGAATCAAATGTGGAGGTGTTTTGTAGCGTAGAATCTGCAGGAGACCATGCAAAAGCAAGGCAGTTGTCATCTGTGCTTGTCAGAAGGCTGCAGGTGTCTGCAGTATGCCACGTGACCTCTTGTCACTGCGGGTGGTTGAATGTATGTTGAGATTAGACTATCTAATAGATCTCTGCAAATGAATGAACGTCTGAGCCAATGAGCAAGCAAGCCCATGCTTATTCATTCCCCAAATATTCGTGGCGTGCCTACCCCGGGCCAGACCCTATTCTGGACCCTGTTGGCTGTTTTCACGCTGCTGCCTCAGTTCTTAGCAGATGCACATACATATTGGATTTCTTCTTGCTCCCCATTTGCAGTTCCTCTATTTTCTCTCTGTGCTTTTGTCACTGTTGGGAGCAATGGCATCTGTGTGTATGGAGGGAAAGCAGGATGGGTGGTGATGCCCCCCTCTTTCTTGAACCTCCCGCTAGTTAAACCCTGCCCTCAATCAAATAAGCTGTTTTCTAAAATGAGCCACACTCGGTATCTGTGAGCACCACGGGTTCTCAGCTTTCCACAGTTGCATTTGTTGCACTTCTTCAAGATCCCTCCACCAACTTACATATTTCTGGTCTCTCTGCCTTGGTTTACCTGCTGTCGCCCATCTCTTGGGCACCTGTCCCTTGGGCAATCCCAGTGTGCACTCCCAATGAGTCCTGCCAGACTCAGGATTCCAGGTCATTTAGTTAGGATAGACGGTATATCCTGTATGATGTTCACTGGGGAAACTTTATAAATGAAAAAGATAAAACCCTACTGGAAGCTACTTGAAATGTCCCAGCAAAGACTGTAGGTCATGACCATGAGGGAGATGAAGCCACCATGCTGTTGTTCTACAGTTTGGATCTTAAATCTTCCCCAAAGACTCTCATGTTAAAGCTGTGTTCTCTGACTTGCTCTATTGGGAGGTGGGGACACTTTAGGAAGCAGAGCCCAGTGGGAGGGCATTGGGTCATTGTAGGCATGCCCTTGAAGAGAAGAGTGGGACCCTGGCACTTCCCTTTCCCCTCTCTCACTTCCCAGCCATGAGGTGAGTGATTTTGCTCATCACCACGGTTCCCTTATGTGAAGGGCTGCCTCGTCACAGGTCCAAGAGCAACAGGGCCAGCTGATCATGGGCCGAAACTTCCAAAACTGTGAGCCAAAATAAATGTTACTCATTATAAGTTGATATCTCAGGCATTTGTGAAAGTGAGAGAGCTAACACACTTGGTTATTCAATGTCACACTGCCTTTCCAATCTAATGAGGTGTGGACCTGCCCACCTGTGCCAGCAGTACCAGTTGGCCTATAATAAATGCAAGCAGGGAAGGGCAAGGTTCAATTGACCAAGGGCATAGGGGAATAGAGGATGTGTGATTGGAGCATGACTAGGTTGGTTATAGCAGAGTGTTGGGGTGGAGAGCTCAAAGGAGTTTAGGAGGACAATTTTTGGTCCACTGAGAATGGGCACAGAAGGACATAGAGTGGAATTTGAAGAAAGCCATTTATTCAGAATTTTAGAGAACAGGCAGACATGATCATATCTATAATAAGTAACTTAGGACAGTAACTCTGGTACCATCAAATGAAGTTGGGTGGGGAACAGACTGAACATTTCAGAGGAAACTTCAACTGTCCAGTTAAGAATCAGAAAAGTTTTGAAATAGGAAATTCACAATGGAAACATGGGGTTAAATATGAGCTGCACTGAAAGGATTTAGCCATGAATTAGACATAGAGGGTAAGGAAGAGAGAAGGACACGTTAGGTTTGAGGTGCTTGCAGGTCATTCAGGTGAGGGCATTCCATAGCCAGGTGGCTACTGAGGGCTGCACGTGGTGGCTGAAGCCCTAGGAAGGAGTGACATTACCACAGAAGAGAGTATAGAGTAAGAATAGATGAAATAGGACCTGAAAAATGTCTACACTTCAAGATGGGGAGGAGGAAGAATCAGTGAGAGAAACTGAGAAGAAGCAACCAGGAGAAAAAGAAAGTCAAGGTGCCACAGAAGCCAATATGTCAGTTGGTTTCCTGCAGCCCAAAGACAGAGCTTCTCAGGTCCTTCCGCCCCTCCATCTAGATGTCTCACCAGGTCACAGGTCCCTTGTGTTGCCCTCACCCTTGAGAGATCACCATGTGCTGCAGGCCCTGTCTCCACTGGGAACTTCCATCCCCAACCCCTCACCTGGCTTATGGGAAAGTCCCCATCTTAGAACTGGGACTGGGGTGTAATTTTTCTACAAGGGCTTTCTGAAGATTTGAGGATAAAGCAGAAAAAGAAAAATTCTGTACAAGAAGAATAACTTACAAGGACCAATAGATGTCAACATTTTGAGTTCCCTCCCAGGCCAAGATGTGACACTTGGGTCCTTTATAGGTCTCCACAGAAGGGGTTACAAGCCAAACTCATTGAGTAGAAGGAGGATGGCTCCCTCCTATGGCCCCTGAGGTTCACCTACCAGATTTTCTTTCTTTGGTCAGTGTGCCTGCTCTCCAGGTTGACTGAAATGGGAAAGTTCACATTCACCTCATCTGCCAGGGCCAGGGAAGTTTTCTTGTTCCTGGGACCTGGGTGGGGCAGATCAATTACATCAGCCTGTGAGCCCAACATCAGCACAATCTGGGGCTTCCAGTCAACAATTGGTGGTGGTTGTCAGCCATTCATTCTGGTGTATTTCCCCAATTCATTCTTCCAAATGAGCTGTAGCTCCAGCCTGTGCAGCCATCCTTCTGGCTGCCCTGTACCACACCTCTGGGTCCCCTGCAGTCAGCCTGAGTCAGAGTCCACATGGGTATCCAAGATACAATCACGGAGAGGGGGATGTCAGGTGTCTTAGAAGAAGATTCCATTTCATACATAATGTCTGTTCCCCTCTGCATCCAGAATCATTGCTATGCTTATGTTGTCCTCTAGAACTTTCTGTGATGATGAAAATAGTCTATATCTTCACTGTTCAACATGGTGGCTGCTGGGCACTAGAAATGAATTATTAATTTTTAAAACTTTTAACAATTAAATTTGAAGAGCCTCTTTTGTTTTGTGACTACTGAACTGGACAGCACTGATCTGGGTCATTTATAAGGTCTTTTGAAACTTGAAGCTTCTGGAACTGCCTGGAACACAGATAACTTCATTGGTGGCAAAGCTTCTTCTCTTGAGTGTGAAATTCAATTTTTTGGAAAAAATAAAGAAATTTAGCATCAATTTTACTAAAGCTGGTAGGCAAATTAAGCAATTTTTAGAATTATTTTTAAGAGCACAAGATACTCATACCTCTGTAGTACTGAGGTTGGCTGTTGTATTCTAACTCCGAAAGTCAGATAGCCTAGGTTTTGAAACAGCAGTTATTTTTAAAGCCTTCTTTTTTGCAGAACCCCCACATCTAATCAGTCGCCAACTCTTCTGATTTTCCTTTGAAGTCCTTTCTTCTTCCACCTTCCTTACTTCAAATGTGCTTTGTGATTATGGCATTTTGACTCTCTGCTCCAGGCTGTGGCATTATCTTGCACACCACTGTCAAAATACCTTTTTAAATGACTGCCTGACTGTGGGAAAAGAGGAACACTATTACACTGCTGGTGGGACTGCAAACTGGTTCAGCCACTATGGAAAGCTGTATGGAGAATCCTCAAAAAATTAAGGATGGAACCACCTTACGACCCAGCTATCCCACTCCTGGGAATTTTCCCAAAAGACTTAGAATCAGCGTATTATAGCGATGTGGCTTCATCAATGTTTATAGCAGCTCAATTTACT
>PVKS010018043.1:0-40842 GCA_004027875.1 Aplodontia rufa
GCAATGACTTTCTCAACAAGACTTCCAAAGCAAAAGAATTAAAGTAAAAAAAATCAATGAGTGGGATGTCATTAAACTAAAAAGCTTTTGCTCAGTCAAGGAATTGGTCAAAAGTGTCAAGAGAGAAGCTACAGAATGGGAGAGAATCATGCTTGTGATTCATCTGCTGGAGGACTAATATACAAAATTTATAAAGAACTCAAAAGCTTAATATCAAAAATACAAACAATCCAATGAATAAATGAGCCAGAGAGCTGAACAAAAACTTTTCCAAAGAGGAAAATGAGTAAGAAAAAGAATATATGAGAAAGTATTCTAAATCACTAATAATCAGAGAAATGCAAATCAAAATCACATTAAGGTTTCACCTCACTCCAGTCAGATTGGCAAAGATGAAGACTACAAACAATAACAGATGCTGCAGGGGTTGTGGGGAGTTAGGAACACTAGCACACTGTTGGTGGAACTGCAGATTGGTCTAGCTGCTCTGGAAAGCAGCATGAAGACGCCTCAAAAAATTAGGAATGGATCCACTGTAAGACATAGCTATTCCTCTTCTGAGTATTTTTCCAGAACAGCAAAAATCAGCACATTACAGTGACACAGAAAAATCAAAGTTCATGACAGCTCAATTTACAATAAATAAATTATGGAATCAACCCACATGTGCCCATCACTGGATGAATGGATCCAAAACTGCGGTATGTATATACATGTGTGTATATATATATACACATATATGCATATGATACACACACACACACAATGGAGTTCTACTCATCTATTAGAGCCAATGAAATTGCAGCCTTTGAAAGTAAATGGGGTGTGGGTGATGTGGGGGTGATTCTTGATCAGTGTCATATTACATTGTTACATGACTGTACAACAACACAATCCCTCAATAAATTTTTTTAAATGTCAGATTATGGCATAATGCTATCAAAACTCTCCCATGATTCATTCTTTCTCTCAGTGTAAAAGTCAAAATCCTGAAATACTCTATAAGCCTGCAAGGTCTACTCTTTCCCCTTGACTTCTCTTCCTTCACTGCTTGCTTCTGTCTTCAGATGAAGTCACATAAGCCTCCTTGCCTTGATTTCCTGGAGATACTTGGCTCAACACACCTCAGAACCTTATCCTTTCCTGTGGCCTAGCCCTGTAAGGTATCTTTCTCTAATCACTGTCATTTTTCCCCCTCATATCCTTTAAATTTTCTCCAAGTATATGACTCTTCTCCATGAGACCATCTATAGATATACTTTAGCCTCCCATACCTCTCCATCCAAACCCTCCTCAGTGACAGTGCCCCTTCTCTGCTTTATTCTTCTGTAAGGCACTTATCATCCAGTAATCATAATGCATCATATATTTACATGGAAGGAGCTTTGGGTGGTTTTGTGTATTTTGCACACACTGCTCCCTATTTCCTCCAACACTTTGGTACATAATCACAGTTAAATATGTGCTGATGGTTTTATCTCATGTTATTTTTCTCAGACCAGACAATGAGAAAAAGAGACAATTTGCTCCAGATAATATCTGAAAGGAACTCATCCTTATGCAAAGCAGTTTAAATTATAATATTATCATATTTGAATAATTATTCCTATCTTTGAAAACTATATTTTCTGTAAGATTCTTACAAGAGGACTAGGAGGGCTGACTGCTACATAATCTACACTTCCCATGGTCAGAGTTAACCAGATAATAAAAATCCTGCTCCCTCATTTAAGCCATAAAATACAAAACACCTACTCAAAATGGATGGCCAAGAGAATATTGAATTATAAACTGAGATTTACTAAAAGCAAGAGAGAATTAAATCATAAAGAAAAGATATTTTCTTAGGGAGATATTTGTAATATTAAATTTGTCAATTTCCTTTGGCAAAATCACTTGCAAAGACTGAAAATGACATTTGTTTGTAGCCTATCTGTTTCAAAGGGCTACATGACTGAAAATAACATACAGACTGGATCCATGTTTAAGGAACTATTTCATATATCTTTAAATATGATTACTATACTTAAGCAATAAAAATCCTTAACAATGCAGAAATAAATAAGATATTACATGGTAGGTTGGGGGTTTATCAGCGTCGACTAGTGCAATGGTAAGGAGAGCCTGCTTAATGATATTACCATTCTCCAAATCTTGCACAACACTAATCTCTGTATTTTTTCTGCTCCATCTCTCAGCCTCACAACTAACAGGTAAAAGAATTCTATCACAGCTCTCTCAAACTCCGATATTCTCCCTACACCCACCGCTTCAAACCTAGTACTTGTTTCTTGCTTGTAGTTTTGAAACAACTTCATAATTCCTGGCCACGTGTTAGGGCTTCTCCAATCCATCCTTGACATTGCTGTTATATGTCTTCCTTTAAATACACAAAATTCAAACTGCAGTTTGACATACAGTCCCTTTCAAAACTCAAACTAATTTTCCCAGTTATGTCTATTACTTTTGTTTTACCCACATTAAGATCTTAACATAAAAAGAATCACATAAATGTGGATTTTATATGACTCCATAATTTTTAAATACATAACTCCAATGAAATATATTCAGAATTAACTTGGCTTTAATATTTAGCACAAAATAACTGTGCAGATTTAGCAGGTATGAAAAACATTAAAGTATTCCATCAAGTTCAAAGGTCTTCAATATTAAATGGAAAAAAAGGACAGTTATATATAGGAGCCAAAATGCCTATAAATCTAATCAAGTCATGCAAAATCATGGAAAGGTTATAGTAGTTATGTAATGAGAACAGGGATCCAATCAGTCATTTCAATTTATAGAGTTAGGTTATATATTACTTCTCGACCTCAGTGTAACCCAATATAATACTGAACAAAAACTTTTGTCAATATTTTGGCTGAGTATCCCCCAAATTGCTTAGGAGTACCTACTTAATATTAACAATATTAATGCATAAGCTTCTTTTAACCCTACAAAGACTTCAAATGAATTGCAGGAAAAATTAAGAAACTAAAAACAGACATATGAATATTTTATGTGGAAGTTAGATGTATTTTGTGCACTTAAAATGTGTCTAAGTGGTGTGACATACAACTTATATATAACTTATGCATGGAATTTTAAAGTAGACATTTTATTAAGTTTAGGTGTATATGGGAGTTTAGAAACAAACTGGAGAAGCCATATACTTATTCATTAGAATTCCTAAAACACTTAGAATATATTTTTAATCATATAAGCAAAGAACTATTATTAAAGAGATAATTAAATATATTTAATTTATAATTGAAGTTTATATTTGAAGGTATTTAATTAATTGAATGAGACCAAATATTATCAGAGACACAAAAGCAATTGTTACAACAGAGGAAGAGAGGGAGAGAAAGAAAGAGAGACTGATTTTTTAAATAAATTACACATTAATTTTTAAAGCCAGAGCAAATCCCACATAGTCTTCCCTGCCCTCCAAAACATGTCTTTCAGACATCAAAGCATCACAGAGCAATCTTTAATTTCCTTTGGCAACCTTGTTACTCTTCCTATGATCTCATAATGAAAATGGTCCTAGATCTTTACATTTTTCCTTTTCCTTCTAAAATTCTGTTTTCTTTCATAGAATTATGAATTGTTTAAAATGTATTTTAATGTTCTTTGTATATTCAATTACATTCTTCATTGCGAATTTATTTTCTGGATAATGTTATGGTTTGCTCTATCCATAAAACTCTTGCTGCTTATTCTGCATCTTCATTTCTTATGCCCATAGGAGTGACGTTCTCTAGAGTTTAGAGCCTTTTCTCTACATCGTGTTGCATCATTACCAGTTCTCTCATCTATACTCACAGTTTTAACCTCTACCTCTCAAATCAATACCACAATGTCAGTCTTTGAGCTCCAGTGTTACATTTCCAGTATTGACAGACTTTTCCATTGAGATGTCTTCTATCATCAAATAACATGACTTTAAAAATTGATCAAACTTATCCATTGAAAACAGCAATTAGAAACAATGATATTGCAGCCTTTGAAGGTAAATGGATGGCTATGGAAGAAATTATGCTTAGTAAAATCAGCTTAACCCAGAGATCCAAGGGTAGAATATCTCCACTCATCTGTGGAGGTTGGAACTAGACCCTGGCCATTCAGAAAGGTGGTTTATTATCATGTGTTAAATCCAGATAAGGTGTAATGTTATACAGCCTAATACTTTTTTAGAAATATTGTGGGTAAGGGAAGGGAGGGGTACAGGTGGGTAATTGGGTGGGGCTCTCCTGGGTGGTAAATCTAGTATCCAGAAACTATACACATTTTATATTATTTTGTTAAAAAATTGTATGGTTGTTCAAAAATAAAAAATAATGTTTGTCTAACGTAAAAAAAAAAACAAAAAAAAAGAAAACCTATTCTATGGCTTTCTCAGTTTCTAGCAAGAATAACATTAATTCTTCTAGTAACATACTACTAAAAACTTAATGACAATTATTATTATATTTATAGTATTGGAAATTGAATCCAAGTGTGCTTTACCAGTGAGTAGTATCCTTGGTCCTTCTGATTTTCTTTTCTTTTCTTTCTTTTTTTTTTTTTTTTTGGAGACAGGGTCTTGCTAATACAGGAATTACAAGTGTTTCATGGCACCCAGCTGTAACAATTATTGGCATTTACCTCTTCCCATTCGTTTCCCCCCATCATCAGGAAGTCTCCTGGATTTTATTTTTAAATGTTTTTGTCCTTTTTCATTTTCATTTTTTTTTTTTTTGTTCTCTCTACAATCATCACCCTTTCCCAATTATCTGGATTCTTCCATCATGGTCTGGGTCATTACCATTTCCCACATTTAGCAGTTGGTCATTCTTCCTGAGAGAAGTCTCTCTGTGTTGTAATGTACCTCATCTATTGCTACTTCTGGGTAATACAGTGATCTAACAATTTGAAATGTATTGCTCCTCTGGTCAAACTTCAAGTGCAAAGAATTCCAACTCTTTAGCCATAAATTGAAACGCTCTGTGTCCTAGCAGCATGATAACTTCTTAATCTTTATTCCCCACTACTTCCTTCAAACTCAATGCTCTAATTCAAAGCCTAGAAAAATTTTCTTTTAAATGGTCAGATAGACAATATTTTAGGTTTTGTGTGTCACAAGAGATATAGTCTGTCTCAACTCCTCACCTGCACCATCGTCGCACAAATGCAGCCAGAGGCAATGCATGAATAGTAAGTAGTCCTTTCCAACAAAACTACAATTAAAAATAGGTGGTGGGCTGGATTTGGCAGGAGAACCATATTAATAAAGTATTTTAACAGGGGAACAAAGGCTATTCAATGGAAAGAATATTTTTTTTTAATTTTCACAAAAGATTCTGGGACACCTGGATAGTGTATGTAAAAGAATAAACTTGGGACACTATCACACATTGTATAGAAAAACTAACTCAAAATGAATCAAAAACCTAAATGCCAGAAATAAAACTATAAAAATCTTAGAATAAAACTCAAGAGAAAAATTTTTTTTTTGCCTTTGGGTTAGGCAATGGTTTTTTAGCTATCCAAAATCTTCAGCTATGAAAGAAACAAAATAGATTGATTGGACTTGATCAAAACTAGTAACTCTTGTTCCATAAAAGAAACATCAAGAAAATGAAAAGACAAACCACGGAAGGGTTAAACACACACACACACACACACACACACACACACACAGCCTTGCAAATCACAGGTTTAATAAAGGACTTGCATCCAGTACATACAAAGAAATCTTGTGACCTAGAAGCAAAAGAGACAAAAAATCCAATTAAGAATAGCCAAAGAATGTGAATAGATATTTCTCCATTGAGGATACACAAAAGGTCAATACAGGAAAGATACAATGAAAATCAAAACTATAGTAAGACATCACTTCACACCCATCAGGACTACAACAATAAACACAACAAAAACAATAACTGCAGGAAATAATTGTTGGTGAGGATGTAGGGAAATTGAACCTTTAGATTTTGCTGGTGGAGGAGCAAATTATATGCATTCATGAATATGTCAAAATGAACCCTACAATTAGGTAAAACTATAATGCACTAATAAAAACATAAAAAGTGTGCACTTTAGAAAGCCTGAGAAAAAATATTTGTTCTTGGTTGGGAATGGTGGTACATGCCTGTTATCCCAGCAACTGAGGCTGAGGCAGGGGCACTGCAAGTTCAAAGTCAGCCTCAGCAATTTAGAAAGGCCCTGAGTAACTTGGCAAGATCTTGCCTCAAAATAAAAATAAAAAGGATGGAGATGTGGCTCAGTGTTTGAGTTCTCCTGGGTACAATCCCCCTTCCCCCAAAAAATGTTCGTAAAGGATATCTGTTATCATTGATCAAATCATACTGTTATATTGTACAAGTATGAATATATATCAACAAATTCTATTATTGTGTATAATTATATTGCTCCACTGAAAAGGGGACAAGAGAGAATATCTATCATCAGAGTAGCATGATAATAGAACAGCTGTCGTTAGTGCCTGATTGCATTACAATGCCCAGCATCTATGAAGTGCTCAAAGAATACATACTTATTGAGTGGCAATAAACGTATGGTCACTTTGGAAGCATTTTGGCAGTTCCTCAAAATGTTAAACATAGTTACTGGATGAACAATCAATTCCATCTTAGTTATATACCCAGGAGAAATGAACAAAATAATCTCACACAAAAACTTGTCCATAAAAGTTCATGGCAGCATCATTTTAACAGTCAAACACTATAAACAATTCAAATGTCCACCAACTGATGGATAAACAAAGCATGGCATATACAGAAAATAGAATATTACTTATCAGCATAAAGAATGAAGTTTTTATTTATACTGCAACACAAATGAATCTTCAAAACACATTGCTAAGTGAAATGTCCCGTTATGTTATTGTATGTTTCCACCTAATTCGTACGTAGACAAAGTAGATTAATGTTTTCCAGAGGCTGGTGGAAGGTGGAACTGGAGAATGACTACTACGGGCAGTTACTTTTTGGAGTGATGAAAATATCCTTAAAATGGATAGTGGTAAGGGCTCAATAACACTGTGGATATACTAAAATGCTGAATTTTATGTGCTAAAGTTGTAAATATGATATTTGAATTATAACTCAATAAAACTGTTAGATTTTTAAATATCTGAACTTGCTTTAGAAGTGAAAAAGTTTCATTTTTTTTCACCAAATAAAAACAAAATAAAAGTTCACAGACCAAACTTTGAGGCATATACACAATGTCCTTTTTGAAAAGTTAAATTATATTTCAAGATTCTAAGCCTGTTGCAGGAGGCAGTCTTGCTGCCAGAGAACAACTCTTTGAATATGCTTCAAAGTTGCCAGGTTCACATAGGTAAGACACAGTAAGGCACTAGTCTGTTCTCCAGAGAATGTTAGTGGTCCATGAGCCTTCCTCAAACTCTCTAAAACCTTGAAAAAAGGAACAATGATGTGAAATGAAATTCATGGATTATCCAAGCTCCTCATTTTAGCTAAGGCTATTTACTTCTTTTCTCTTAAATCTGCAAGTAATCCTGAAAAGTTATAATAATGAACAGATTCAAGTTGTTTTTCAACTTTTCTCATTTCCTTAAATCCAACCTTACAGTCCTGAGTAATAATTATAGGACTGAAAACTTAAAACAAAGCCATAACAATAATACAACCACAAAAACTCTGAGAAAGTAATAAGAAGCATTTGAAAGAAAGTGTCTTGTTAGTAAGGAAATGGAATAATCAAGACAGCTGTATCCAGAACATTCTATAAATATAAATCTTGATTTTTATTATTCACTTTCAACACCACTGCATGTTCTAATAACATTAGTATCACCATAAAAACATGAGAAAACAGTTCTCAAATAACATCAGCTATTATGTTACAAAATAGTTACAAACAATATATGAAGTTTATACTTACTGTTAAAGGCAATATGTGAAGTTTAAGGACAAAAAGATAAGGAGAAAGGTTTCTATTTTTTCAAAGATGTTAGGACTTTAATTCACATTATAATATTTTGAAATTCTTCATTATAAACGTGAGATAACTAAATGAATTTTTGCACATAAAATTCAGTTTTTGATTGCATGCAAAACAAATTACTGCAGATTTAGTGACAATATGAATTTATCTTATAGTTCTTAAGATCAGATCCAGTATGTGTCTTACCAGGCTAAATTCAAGGAGTCTATACAATTATATCCTCCCAGACTGCAGGAAATGTTATTTCTTGCTAATTTAAGTAGTGGCAGAATTCAGTCCCTTGCAGTGATTGGACTGAGCTGCTGTTTTCTTGCTGGCTTTAGACTGAGAGATATTCCTGGCTTCTGAAAGACATTCACATTCCTTCACTCGTGGCCCAATTCTTCCACCTTCAAAGTCAGCAATGGCTGACTTTGTACCCCTTTAAGGTACATATTTCTGATCTCCCTTCTGCCTATCTCTTCCCTTTTAGTGCTCATATAATTACTCTATTCACTCAGATAATCTATAATAATGGTCCCATTTTAATGTCAGCTGATTAGCAATCTTAATTCCACCTGCTACATTAAGTCCTCTTACCCCATTCCATTTCCCATGAGTGTAATGTATACATAAGTTCTGAGAACTGGGATGGGTACGCTGTTCTAGCTATACAAAAATGTGATTAATATAATCAGAAAGTGGGGAAGGATGTATTATTGTTTCCTTAAGGAAAGGATTTTTTAAAATTGAACTCATTTAACTATGATTAGTATTAGCTTTTTGAGACAGAGATAAGAGCAAGATAATGGGATGATTTTAGACTGAAAATATGAAGCAAATTTATTTTTATTCATTCATTCAAAACAGACTTTTGATTAACTACTTTGTGTCAATTTGTAGGCTATGCACTGAATATGTAGAAATAAACGATTCAGAAACAGAACTCTACCTGTATACTCTCCAGGTCAAGAGTGAAGGGCTAGCAATAACTGCATAAACACAAAAATAAATGTTCAACCACAGCTTACAATAAGTGCTATAAAGAAAATAAATGGCACTCAATGACAGAAAGATCCACTGAGTGGATAAAGGTGCAACGGGAGGATGAACTACAAAGGATGGTCAAAGATTATCTGAAATGGTAATGACCCAAAGGGTTTTATATTTTAAAAATGTAGGGAGTGAAAAATCCTTGGGCATGGAGAGCAGGCATTATGTCAAAAAGGCATTCTTTGTTACCAATTACCCAAATATAAAACTACGGATATGTAGCAGGAGGCTGAATAAATACTACCTGCAGAAAAAAATGAGGAAGGGAAAAGCCCATCTTTGCACCTCCACTACCCCCTAGATTTTGCCTGGAGTTTTGCAATACTCGCCAAAGTGGCTCGCTGATGTCTATTCTTGCATATCAGCCAGAATAACTTTTGTTTTGTTTTTAGAGAAACACCTTAGCCAAGCAAAATTGCTCCTCTCTGGAAACAACTGAATGGCTTCCAATTGCATTCACAAAGAAATTCAAGGTTTTCCAAAGTCTCAGAAGGCCCTGTATAATCCTCTCAAGCTGCACACCCCTTGTGCTTCCAGAGCTCCAGCTGCCACCACATTACTTTGCTCACCCTGTTCTAGCAAAATGGCCTTTTGAATGTCAGTCAGCCCACTCCCACCTCAGGCCCCACTGCTTGGTATGAGGCCCAAGACCTATGTGAGACACAGCAGCTCTGCCTGCTAATACTTGCTATCCCTCCTCTTCTGCTGTAGTTCTATTTTTATAACATTTGCCACCTGACTTATCATTTTGCTTACTCTATTTGTTTATTGTTGTTCTCCCTGTATTAGAATGACAATTCTATGAGAGCAGTGGAATACCCCAATTTCTTGGATAATGAATCCCCAACAGTGTCTGATACGTGGCAGAAAATCAACAAATCATTTTGTTTTTCCTAAATGAAAGAATGAAACAACTTTCAGGGAAATTTCTAGTACTAGTTCTTACCTAAGGAGCCGTGCTTTTAGATAAGATTTAGGAATAGTAACTCTGGATTCGGGTCCTAACTTCAAAGCGTGCTTCAATATGCACAATATCTTGAATATATTAACCCTGATCTTCAAGTGATTTTTTCTAAAAAATGTAGGAAATTATTTTTCACTTATGTTCAGGTCATATGTGAAATTATAAAAATACTAAAAAGGTATAAAATATGTTTATTAGTCTTTGCCTATCATATATAATTCTTGACTTTTAGTTTTATAAATAAGAGATTCCAAAAGCAATACTGGTAATATGCAATGCAAATAATCTCATTTTTATGTTTCAGAATCCTTTTCAAAGCATTCTCTGGGGTAGTTTCCTCTTTATTTTTGGGTAAAATTCAAACCAGTTCCATCACTTTGCTTTGTATTCTTAAGCAGGACAAAGGCTTCTGGTCATTCTTAGTTCAGCAATTTAAAAACGTCCAACCTTAGTAAAAATTCAAATTCTTATGCTTGTTAGAAATTGAGGCTTATCTTCTTCTCCAATTTGAGTCTGTTACAGGTGAGACATCTATAGCTGGGGAACTAAACTTGGCTACTTTTCTCATTACCAGAATTGCTATTCCAATTCTGCCTCCCTACTCTCCTAACTGGAGTTGCTGATACCCATCCTCCAGGTTGGAACTCAGAAAGGCAGAAGAGAAAAACATAGCAAGAAAATTCGTACCTGATTGTCCCTGGTCCTAGATTTATAATTTTCTTGAATTATTTTGAAACTAATACACTCCCCCACTTTCTCCTAACACATATTTTCATGGATGTTCCCATCACAGAGTTCATATCTATTCTAGCAGGTTGCTAACTTCTTGACTAATCCCTGGGGTTTTAGCAGTACTTGAGGTCTCTATGTGACCTTTAGAATGGGCCCTAAGATGACCCAGACAAAAAGATAGATTTGTCTTCTTTATGGCTTATATCTGGTCCATGGGACATATACCTATTTTGTCCAATAAACACTGAGAGTTCAAATTATGTGAGGGAGCATCAACCTCTTTGTCACTTCACCATCAAAATAGTTCACCAATTGCTCATATCTAAGAGTTTGCAGGAATAAGCCAGTCACTAGGCCACTAGTTCCTCCAACCTGCAGGAAGATGCCATTATGTTGTCTAATTAGACTTCCTTACATCCTCTCTCTTGGCTGAGGTCATGGATGAAAGCTTCTCCAGCTCTCCTTGGGCCACAGGTCAAGAGCTGCAGTTGAAAGGCTCAGTGCACTAACAGCTCTTCCACAGCAATATTCTCCAAAACTTCCCTAACTTTTGACATGTTTTTATCCTCTATGTGCTCAGGGCATTTAAGAGTAATATACACAGTTACTATATCCTTCTTTAACAATTTTTCATTTGGGCATTTAATCCATTTTGGAGTTTCATTTGTATTGTATCTCACTATTGCAACTTTTTCATTTACCAAACCATTACATTTCTATTAAAAAGAATTCTGCAGCCACATGCATGTGTGTGTGTGTGTGTGTGTGTGTGTGTGTGTGTGTTCAGTTGTAATTAAGTCGTAACCTTTTTTGGAATAATTACTTCCATGGTTTTCTAGCTGATTTCTTTGCCAACTGTTTTTCCACTTCAACATTTTGCTAGAGTAAGTGTCCTTAAATGCTTCTGTTTGCCCAGAAGGTTTTAAAGGCTTCCTTTGCTTACTGGAAAACCTGAATTCCTTGGTATCCTAGAGTGTTTCCTTATCCTGAGGTTCAAACAGAAGCTGTTTATGGTGAAGCCATTCCTAAAAGGTTACACAAAAATCATATGCAAATCGTGGAAACTGGAAAAGAAAGCATCCATTTCACGTGGTTACAACAAATTGCATGGTACCATTGTGAGAGGCAGTTCAGCTTGGATTTTCTCCTGCACTGTGAATCTGCTTAGGAGAGACCAGGATGTTTTCTTATATAGAACTGAGGCTGTTAGGGATATTTGAGTGAAGTTCAGGTTCTGAGTTGTAGTGAACATTCAATGTTAGTGCCATTTATGAATAAATCTTCCAATTATATTTTCAAAGTATTAGTAAAAAGTATGCCCTTAGTGGAATTTACCAAGGGAAAAGCACATTAAAAGTCTATGATCTCCATACAGTCCCAGAAAACCCTGTCCAAACCTCTTCCTCACTGTGGCCTTAGATCTTCAGTTTCCACCCAATAAGTTTCTTCAGTGAACTTAGCCCTTCCTTATGTGAAATTTCTGCATCTGTATTTGCTATAAAGAATGCCTTGATCCACACCCTCTGGACCTTCTCATTTCAGACCAAGGAATTTAACTGGGGATCACATTAGAACGTTGCTTCTCGACAGTAGGCCAGTAGTTCTCCACACAGAAGAATTTCCTGGGTAGCTTTTTAAAGTACTCATCCTCAGAGACTCCGCTTTAATTGATTTGGAGTGGAAAGCAGGCATTGCATTTGCTTTTTAACAGCTTCCCAGATGATGATAATGTAAAACAAGGCTTGGGCACTTGTGTGTTAAGCCAACCATAATTTGATTCCAGACACAGACATTCTGGAATCAGTCTTTTTAGCATTGACTAAAGTTTTCCTGAATTATGCATGGATATGACCCTGCATTCAAAGATACCAGGATGTTAATTTTTCTTTAAAAGTTATACATCTGTAAGAGATATGGTTACAGGAAATAGATTCAATCATTATCATAGCTGTATGACATATAGTCATAAAATGGGTATTTCTCCCCATCAGTTGAAAATAGGCACTGGAAAGGTCTCTAACAATCTAATAAAACCAGCTGTGGGCATCCAGGATCATGCAACAAGAAAATTTTTTTTCCAATCCTAATTCAGCGCTCTGAGAAGATGGATGTGCTTTTGGTTCAGTGCTTCTGTATTTTTCCAGCCAAGATACCTGCTACCAGTTTAGATATCCAGTTATAATTTAATCAGTCTTTGACCCCTTTTTATTCATGTATTCATTTGTGCAATTGTATCTTCTGTCATCCACTTACCCCTCAGAGTAAGGTAGGTGAAATGAAACAGGCAAGAGGTGACGGAAGCTTACGACATCTATATTTTGTTGAAATCTATTTTCTTTTCCTGAAAATCAGTGTGGGAGGTCCTGCTTGAGCTAGTGATGCAGTCATGTAAAGGTCTGAATTTACTCTGAGGCCTTATCCTGTACAGATTGTTCCCAAGATATGATAGGTTGACTAAAGATTTTTCAACATTAGTGTGGTAGAAAAGTGATACACATTCAGTAGAAGCAGCACTGTGCATTTTGAATGATCCCAGGCTCGAGATGTGCAGTACAATACTCTCTCACTGTAGTGGGCAGGGGCAGCAAGCTGCAGTTCCTCTCAGTCACCTGGTCACAGGGTGAACAGCTGGTCTGCAGAGGACTGTGTGGCAAAGCTATGCTGTTTGGTAGTTGAGGGGTTTTTAAAAGCATTTTCCACTTACGTCTTCAAATTAGGATGATATGTTGGGTAATAACCCCCTCAGAAGTCAAGGGGTATAAGCAGTTCTTATTATGGACTGAAAGTCTGCATCACCCTCAAATTCATGTGCTGAAACCTTAAGCCCCAATGTTTTTGGAGATAGGTGATAACAGTTAAGCCCCAATCCAAAAGAATTAGTGTCCTTAGGCAGACACCAGAAAGCTTATTCTTTCCTTTTTTCTCCACAAGTACACAAAGAAGAGATCATGTGAGAACACAGCATTAAGGAAGGAATGGCCCTTATCAGGTGTCAACCCTGCTGGTATTTTGATCTTGGGCTTCTACTTTCCGTAATTGTAGGGAAATACATTTTTGTTATGTAAGCTGCCCAGTCTATGCTACCGTTATGGCACCCTAAGGAGCATGTCCAGAAGGTTGCCTATTGATTTTCCCGTGCCCCACACTACACTATCCATTTTGCGAAGTGGGGAGTGTGTTTGTCTTGCTCACCCTGCATACCTAGTGCGGAGCACCATTATTGCACACAGTAGGTACACTGCAATAGAGGCAAGATAGTAGAGAGATTGACAACACATCTTAGAAATCAAACGTTTTTAAATCTGAATACTAAATCGATTACTTGCATGGACACTCTACCTCATGTATACAAATATTCATTTAATTAAGGTCATGTGTCTTATATGGTTGATCTGAGGATTAGAACAGATAGGAATACCTAGTTACAGTTTAATTAACTTTTCTAATATTCCTGTAACTATTGATTGAAAGAATAAGTGAGATCTAAACTTCAGAAATGATAGTAGGATTTCCAGGGCCTTTCTTGAAGTGAATTTGGAGAGAGAACCTTTTATTCACACTAAATTACAAACTTTCTGTAAACCATACATATTAATTGAATTAAACAGTGTGGCATTGACAAGGTCTTGGTGAAGACTATCAGTCACAGGCTACAGAAACCTACTCTTTTCTAGGCACAACCTGACCTAATTTATTTTTTCATATTTATTTTTCTTATTTATTTACTTTTTTGTTTTAAGAGAGAGAGAGAGAGAGAGAGAATGGGAAAGTGAGAGAGAGAGAGAGAGATAAAGGATCAATTTTAATTAGATTTTCATCTGATTTTTCATTGCTCTGACACTTAGTTGTGTATGTGTATATGGTGCTGGGGTTCAAACCTAGGTCCTCACACATCCCAGGCAAGCACTTTAACTGCCGAGCCACTGCTCCAGCCCCTGTTTGATACAATGTAGATGATATGTTTCATACTGGACCAATGGATGGGGTTGACATCAGGGATGCCATGTTGATTGGTTCAGCTTGAGTAATAAATCCAAACACTTTTTGGTATGCTTGCATGTGTGTGGGAAAGATAACGGTGGTGCTCTCCTGGGCATATGAAACAAGACATTTGGGTTAAAGAATATGTCTAGAATGATATTGCTTTTTCCTATATCCAATAGCATTATACATAAGACTTTATGGAATGATGGTAGTGTTATTTCTAAAATATTACTTCCTACTTGTTGGATGACAAGGTTCTTTTCTCAAATTTTTCTTATGAGATGAGATCTCAACTCATGGGCTTACATTATCATCCTGTCTCAGCTCCCAAGTTCTGGGATACTAGGCGTGCACCATTATGCTAAGGTAGTTCTTTAGAATGTTGACAAAGTAGATTGGTCCAAAGTAATTCTTTCTGAAGTAAAGAATTAAATACAGAGAGACTTCCCTAAATCTTACAAGTAGGAGAGATCACCTGTCCCCGAATATGCACATGAAAACAGTGAATGTGTCATCTAAATTCTTTCAAAAATCTTTTCCTAGGGTTTTTAATACAGGAAGTTTGTTGGAAAGAAATCTCTCTCTCTGGGTTGTTTTGTTTGTATGTTTTGGTTTTTGTACTGGAGATTGAACCCAGTGGCACTTAACCACTGTCACATCCCTACTCCCTAGCCTTTTTTATATTTTTTACTTTGAGACAGTCTCACTAAGTTTCTGAGGCTGACCTTGAAATCATGATCCTCCTGCCTTAGTCTCCCAAGCTGTTGGGATTACAGGCGTGCACCATGGTTCCCAGCTGAAATGTGATTTTGTATGTTCCAACCAAAGGTAAATGTGCCCTCTGTAGTTCCTGATTTAAGAAATATACATAAAACTCAAGAGAGCTTTGGACAGTTTCATGAGGAAACAGACAAGATGAAATCCTGAAGAAATTATCAGTTATTTACGCAACTTGAATTTTATTAGCTTTTTAAAAAATCACTTTCAAACCCAAACACAACTCCTTTGGGGGACTCATTGTTGTCCAATCATTAGAAACAATCTGGGTACTAAGAGCCCATCTCAGGGAAGATTGAAGTGGTGGGAATATAGAAACCAGATGTCTGCTTTGAAGCTCATTTCTCTCAGGTTTCCCACACTTAGTGCATGTGCTTCAGATTTGATATACACAAGGGACTTTTTAATCTAAGGTTTAAAAATAGCACCTCTTATAGCTTGTTTCACTAGAACGCTTAACTTGAAATAAAAAATTAGGGTTTTTTTTTGCCACTGTTTAAAGCCTAACAGGGTCTAATCATTACCTTGTTAACCACAATTTTGCTACGACCTTACCCAGATTAAGTTCACATTATAATCTAAGTTAAATAAAGAACTCAGCTTCCTTAACATGACAGAGCCATTATTGTGCCTATAAATTTTTTAAATGACTAGGTTCTTAGTCCAATCTTTAATGAAGAATAATTGTAGGCACTGCATTCAATATTCTATGTGGTCAAAGTTATAAGTAAGACAAAAATAATATTTTGTTTGCACATTTCAGTGACCATGGGTGTTTGAATCTGTGGACAGAAACGATTTCCCTACTAGATTTGAGTTCAACATAGCAGCTATCAGTAGCTGCCAGAATGTAACCTGCATGTTAATAACATGGCACAAGACAAGTTCAGCAAGAATGGTCATCACAGATCAGATAATAATTTTAAGCAACACGAAACAGGACTCCTTTGAACTGCTTTAAATCAAACAAATCTATTTTAATGACTTGAAACCACTTTCAGTTGACTTCTATGCTTCCATTTCATTGCAATTAAGATAAGTGAATTGCTCTATGGTGATGTGGCATCATTGTCACAAACCCATAGTGGCTTGCTTTTTTATAAAGGTTTTTATTGAATAGCTGTTTCTGACTCTGCCTTTTCAAATTACCCACTGCAACACCTAAAAATAAAGATAAGAAAATGAAAATCTGCAACATTTGTAAATCAACTAAATGTCAGCCAAATATATTCTGAGAAGATGATTCACTAATTGTAAGGTAAATGACATTGACTCTAGAAACAAATGTATGAAGGTGGGTTAAGTTATCTGGTTAATGCAAATTAATATAATAGGGATTGAAACATATTAAAAATGTAACAAAACTAAGGCACCACCAATCACTGAATGGAAAAGGGTAGATTTTTCAATATAAAGAAAATGGTTCAATGATTTTGAAACAAAATATCTATTTAATTCTTTATGGAATACCATATGAGAAGTTTTCTCAGACTGATAGGAAAGATATTTATAAATATCGAGGCCACAAAGAGGTAGTGGAAAGAGAAGGTGCAAGTCTGGGTTTTGCTCAGTAAGGTCTTCATTGCATAAAAGTTAGTGGAAGAATCACAAGGAAAGTGATTTGACTGCATTGAAATTACTGCTTTCTGTAAATTAAAATCAAATTTTAAAAAAATCTATTAGAGAAATATGATAAAGAAATATGACAGGGGCTGGAATGGTGGCTCAGTGGTATCATGCTTGCCTGGCATATGTGAGGACCCAAGTTCAAACCCTAGCTCCACGTACACAACTAAGTATGGGAGCAATGAAAATCAGAAGAAAAACTAAATAAAATTGATTCTCTCTCACTCATTCTCCCTCTGTCTTTTAAAAAAACAAGGAAATAGGACAAATGGTAAATATCCTTGGTATGGAATGATCTCACTAAAATTAATAAAAATATGAGGATTGAAAAATATAAATGAGAAAGAAAAATTCACATTATCTAAAAAAAGAAAAATAAATCCATACTTGACACACATAAAGAAATATGAACTGATGCTGTTTTCCGACAGTTATCAAATGTTTAAAACAATGTGACCCCTTAGTAGCAAGGAGTAGAGTAATGAGCTATGCTTCTGTAAATGGGCACTGTCATAACTGCTGGTGGAGGTAAAAAATGGAAAAACATTTTAAAAAACTAGAAATATTATTTAAAAACTTAAATACATTAGTACTCCTATTTTTTTTTTGAGAGAGAGAGAGAGAATTTTTTCATCTGTGCCATGTTTTCCTGACACTCAGTTGTATATGTGGTACTAGGGCTCAAACCAGGTCCTTGTGCATGCTAGGCAAGTGCTTTATTGCTGAGCCACCACTCCAGTCCCTAGTATTCCTATTTCTAAAAAGTTATTCATTGCATTCAATGTAAAATGTAAAATGATGAAAGTGGAAAATAATAAAAAAATTTAAATTTTGGATATTTGCATAATTTTAGTTATAACTATAAAATATATTTTATAGTTTATAATCTCAGGTTTGTAAAATAAGGAAAGCCACCAAAATATTAACAGAGGTTTTATTCAGGGTAGTATGATTGTGGATAATTTTTTGTTATTTTCCAAGTTGTTTCCAAGGAATAGGCAATTCTCTCTCTCTTTTTTTGAAATTAGTTCCTTTTTAGTCATACATAACTGATTAATTTTGACATAATGATTAAAGCATGAACTATAATTTACTCTAATTTGGACCCCAGTACTTCTCATTCCTTTCCATCTTCCCTCCTCTGCTCCCTTTCCTCTACTGTATTGACCTTTCTGCTATTTACTTTTAGTTTATATTTTTTTCTGAAAAAAATTTATATTCAGAAGAAAGCCCAAATGATTTGTAAATCAAAGTGGAAAATACATGTATATAATAATCTAGGAATATCATACTCCAAGGTATTTTATGTTTTCTTCTTGAATCAGCCCAGAAACTTTAAAAATGATGTATAGTTGGGTCACAGTCCCCAACAGTCTCCAGAATGGCATTCTTGGGCATTCAGGATTATATTCTCAGCTTTTATCCAAAGATTATTTCAGGGCTAAGGTGGTGGCACAATGGTTAGGGTGCCTGCCTGGCATGTGCAAGGACCTGAGTTCAAACCCCCGCACCACATACACAACTAAGTGTCAGCAAAACAAAACACAGATGAAACCTATTATTAGGCTTCTCAGGTGATTAAAGATTCTCCTATGGCAACTGCTTTAGTTGACTTTAGTACACTTTGATATTTTTGTTTCTTAGTTTTCCTTTATTAGGCATTGACTTTTTTTAGATATACCATTTTTTGCTAATTCCCTATTATTTGCTTTAATATTTTTAGTATATATTTTATTCTTTCAAGTTTTGTTAAACCCTTTGTGGAAGAAGCCAGAAGCTGAATAGATGAAATCATGGATCAACCAACTACAGGATTGCACTCTGTAGAGTTTTTTGTAGGTTCTTAAGCTAAGAATTCTTTTATATTTGTTAAGAATTGCAAAAAGTGAATGCATGCATACATTCATACAACATGAGGACAAAAATATAACACAGACTTAAATAACCCACAAAGCCTAAAATATTTACAGAACAAGTTTGCCAACCCCTGGATTAGACAGATGGTTGGAAAGCCAGTCAGCTCTATCTTTGGACTTTATCAAAATCCCCACAATAGGAATGGGTCCTTGTGGACAAATTGCTCTCTCTCTCTTTTTCAGTACCAGGGATTGAAGCCAGGGGTGCTTAAACACTGAGCTACATACCCTGCTCTTTTATTTTTTATTTTGAGACAGCATCTTGCTAAGGGCTTAGGGTCACACTAAATTGCTGAGGCTGGCCTAGAATAATGTGTGATCCTCCTGCCTCAGCCTCCCAAGTTCCTGGGATTACAGGATGAATAGTGTTTATGGAACAGACAGGATAATGAATAAATCCATGTGCTAGTCATAGAGGTTAAGTACGCTTTAAAGTGATCACCCTTCAGGTCTGGATGATTTTTAATGCTGTTGTCTACATGTGGCACTGCTTACCCAATAACAAAACTATCAAGCACCATCAGGACATGTTGGATCAGGATGAGCATCATTCTTTGCTTTTTAAATCTTACCAGCATGCACTAAAGGAGCCATGCATAAAGTTATATTTGTCTGCTTATAACTTTGACTCTTCAATCAAACCATGTCTATAAAGTTTCTGTTTCTTTTTTTCTTGGGACTGCCATTAAGTACATGAAAATAATATTGAAATGATTTCTTTTTTTATACTAAAGATCTTTAAATTTGTTCACAGATTTCTTCTACAACATAATTTTCTTATTGTTTTCAGCAAATTTCATTAGCTTCTTGGCAGACTCATACATAAAATTATTGCCTCCTTTTAACTTGCATTCAATTAAAATCTTTGATTCTTTTTCATCTAAACTTCTATTAAAATATCTGTCAATTTTTATCATTGCCATTTTTTTATTGCTAGGGAAAAGTTTGTCCTTTACCATAATCCAATTTATTTGTGTTAATTCAGGCCCAATAATTTTCATTTTACTAAAAGTAAAGATTTCAATATTCATTTTATAATAAATTTTATCTTCTTAACCAAGAACTATCTGCTTCCATGTACATAATCTGTTTAAAAGTGTGGCCTGCCATTAATCATACTACAACTATTATTGAAAGTGTATATGTTTTTATATCCAGAGGTAATAATTCAATAAATTTAAAATATTTTTAAATTCTCAGTTCATTTCCTACAAATAAACAATGAGGAAGATTATATTTTGTTGCTTTGCCTTGTTGAAGTCTGAAAAAAAAAATACCAGGTAAGAGAATTCACATACCATATTATAATTGAAAAAATTATATTTTTTATATAATACAGAAAAAAAGTTCATAAAATGCTGCAAAACATTAAAAGCAGGCATATAAATGTATCATAATACTCCATTTCTAACACTTCTTTTTATTAAGTAGGTAATATTATCAGGATCCTTAATTACAGATAATTAAATACATTTTCAGTTTGTTCCTTATTGCTTTAAATTCCTTCTGTTTACAGAAACAATCTCAATATTTATATAATTAGTTTTCCATAAAAATGATACAAACATTTCTGAGTTTATACTATTTCTTTAACTTACTATTAGTAGACTAATGGAGAAAGCGTTGGTTTTTATTTCCTACTGGATACCATCCTTCAACACAGTGTGATTGCATTGCACTGAAATATGTTACTCATTGTAATATAAAGGAGATACATCACTCATTTTCTTCAATGATATCTTAATTACTATATCAAGCTTCATTGGACAATTAAAACTGCTTAGTTTCTTAGATATTTCTTATCTATGTAGGTAATTTCTATTGTTGATATTATTAAGTAAATCAGATAAATAAGAGTGGAATTCTGGGCACCACATTTAAGTCATTGAATTTCAAATCATCCATTTGAACTTTCTTTTTCTTTTTCTACTTATTAATGGCTTCTATATAAACTTGTTAAATTATTTGCACCTTTCCTGAAATGATTGCAATCATTTTTGTAACATATATGGAAAAAATAAGCAATTATTTTTATATTTAATATTTTAGCCATTATTTTAAAATCAGATACTTTAGAAAATTTAAAATGTTAGCATAAAAGTATCAAATGGGGCTGGAGCCATGACTCAGCATTTACAGTGTGTGCCTGGCATGCGCAAGGACCTGGGTTCAAACCCCAGCACCACATACACAGCTAAGTGTCAGAAAAACAGAACCCAGACGAAAAAAATAAAGTTGATTCTCTCTGTCTCACTCTCTCCCTTTCTCTCTCTCCCTTAAAAAAATAAAATAAAATCAAAGACCCTGTCATGCTGACCTATAGCAACCCAAAAAGACAGGTCACTCACATGTGTGTTTCTCTTTCTCGCCTTCTCAAAAAAATAAAAGGTATGACACTATCTTTTTTGTTTATGATTTCTATATACCATTCTATGACACTTTTTAAGCACAACATTCAAAGCTGTATAAGAATATTTTGCCAGTATGTCTGTTATGAAGCTATAGCCCACAGTATAAAATTATTCCACTACAAAATAGCTGAACCATTTCCATCTCTATATATTGTGAATATAGTATGTATCTTAGTTCATTTTATATTAATGTTAAAAATATCTGAGGCTGGGTAACTTATGTATTAAATTTTAAAAATTTATTTCTTTTAGTTATATATAACACCTGGATACGCCCTGCTATTATCACAAAACCATAGAACACAACCAGTTCCAATTCAGATCCCAGGCTGGATAATTTATAAAGAGGTTTATTTTACTCATCATTCTGGTAGCTGCAGAGTCCAAGCAAATTTGTGCCAACATCTGGCCAAAGTCTCTGGTTGTGTCCAACATCATGGAAGAGGGGACTGGGTGCATGCAGAAGGGTCAAGAGCTGAAATGGCTCCACTTTAGAAAAACTGAGTGTCCCAAGCCAATCTAGTAACACAATACCTGATTCACTTCCACTACAAAGCATTGGTTCATTCATGGTGGGGGGAGCCCCATGACCAAATTTCCTTCCTCTAGGCTCCACCTCTTAGACCTCGAATAGCCTTAGCACCACCACACTGGGACCATGCTTCTAATAAATGGATCTTTGGCACGCAAACTACATCCAAACTATAGCAGTGTATATTTGGTTTATGTGGAATTCTGTGTTTATCTTCCTTTTCTCTAATAGAATATACATCATTTATCATTTCTTTATATGTCATAGTTTGAATATGAATTGTCTGAAGTGGAGCTTTTGGGAAATGATTGGATCATCATGAGTAGACTAATCAGTAATAGTTGAAAGGGCTGTTATTAAGGTAAAGATATTAGGTGTCCCCCAAAAGCTCAAGTGTGAGACTACCCAAGAAAGTTTAGAGGTAAAATGATTGGGTTATAAGAGCCTTAACCTAATCAGTGTATCAATCCCCTGACAGGTATTAAGTGGGTGGTGACTGTAGGCAGGCAGGTAGGGTGTGCTCCTGGAGGAGGTGGGTCCCCAGGGCCATGCCTTTGGGGTATATACTTTGTATTTGATGAGTGGAGCTCTCTCTCTCTGCTTCCTGGGTGCCATGTTCCCAGCTGATTTCCTCTGCCACATACTTCTGCCATGATGTTCTGCCTCACTTAAGGCCTTGAGGAATGGAGTTGGCCATCTATGAACTGAGACCTCTGAAAACTCGAGTCCCCCCAAGTAAACTTTTCTTCCTCTATGTTCTTGTTGGGTCTTCTGGTCACAGTGGCAAAAGAGCTGACTTAAATAACTGCCATGATGCAGTAAGAAGCATAGGGGATGGGACTTGATTAAAGGAAGGAAGTCACTGGGGAAGTGCTCTGGAAAGGTGTTTCTTCTTCCATCCCCCTTTCTCTTTCTATCTCCTGGCTGCCATGAGCTGAGAAGCTTTCCTCTGCCATACCCTCCAGTAGATATTTCTACTCTGGAGCCAGTTGATGATGGACTAAAACTTCTGAAACTGTGAGCCAAAATAAATCTTTTCTCCTTTAAGATATTTATGTCAGGTATTTTGTTCACAATGATGAAAAGCTGAAAAACACACTACCTACTGTATGTTCTCTAAAAACGATACTCTGCCAGTAGTCAACCCCCAAAACTGCTTGATGATTCTACATAATCTTCAAGATATCTGTGGTTTTATCCTTCAATAGAGGGCTAATGTTGTTAGGCCATGATTAACTCAATCTCATCTTGAAAAAACAGGATTGGCATGGGATAGTACCCTCCTCATGTTTTTGTGCAACTATATTATGACAAAACAAAAGTAAAAAAAAGAAACAAAACCAAAAATAAAACACTTTGGCTGGAAAATTCTACTCAAAATCATATATGAAAATATTTTATCAGAAATTTAAACAATCTCATATATACCAATTTATATTTAATCAAAATATGCTTCTGCTAACAACCATAATATAAAGCTGAATCTATGTTCCCAGGGAGGTAAAATGTGGGTGCCACTCAAGAAAAAGTAAAAGAAAAGAAAAGGAAGGCCTTGAAGAAATGACTGGGAATAATGCCATTAAAACAAAAAACAAAACAAAATAAAAGAAGATTTGGCATGTGAAAGAAAAGCATAGGCCTATATATTAAATATTACATAAAAGTTTATAGAAAAAAAGTACAAGGTGGCATGAAGTATAGTCCTTCACCCCAATTCCATCCTTTAACTATCGGGATTTCCAAGAGAAAAGCATGAGAAAGTTAATGCTATTTTATGGGAAAATCAGAGAAATATATGTGAGATTTGAAAATGAGTTTTCTTGGAATATAAAGATCTATAAAATATTGTAGAACTATAACTATAAATATATTGAGAGATTGATTCTGTACTTACAATGAAAAAAATACTTCGCCTTTGCTGTTTGTCACAGGCTGGTAAAAGTTTTAGAATTGTGGGAAGAATCTGTGATGAAGTGGAAAAGATATTTAGCCAGAACTACAGTCTTAGTTCTTGCAACAGACTAAGGGTTTCTAGGCAAGTCATTCAACCCACCAAATTTGGGCACTATATATTTGTAAGACAGTTGTCTCACCAAACAGCTTCTAATTTCCCCCACCTTTTTTTCTTAGAGAGAGAGAGAGAGAGACAGTGAGAGAGAGAGAAAGAATCAAATTTTATTTCGTTTTTCATGTAGCTTTCATTGCTCTGACACTTTTGTTGCGTACGTGGTGCTGGGATTCAAACCCACGTTCTTGCATATGTCAGGCAAGTGTTGTAACTGCTGAGCCACTGCTCCAGTCCCTAATTTTTTCCTACTTTTGAGTACCTCAGAAATGTTTGGGATAGACAAAAAGAAAATGCCTACTTAGAAAAATTTAAATGTGTTTAAAAATGAATAAAATATTCATGTAATTATTTTTAAAGTGGATACAGCTAATAGGATTATAAGACAAAGAAAATAAATGAGTCTATTTTATCATAAATTATTTAATACCAATAGAATAGTTTAAAAAGAAATGGCATCTAGGAACCAAGAATGATTTGTTTATTTGTAATAAATTGAGACAGCTAGAATCATGGAATGGGAAAGAGAAGATGAAATAGAAATTATTATATGATTTTCAGCAATTAAACATCATACAGAATGAAAAGCTGACCCCTGCATTATAACTATCTTGTTTGTCTCAATAATATTTGACCAGTTCCATATTCTTTTCAAGAAAAAAATGCACATTAATACATTTTCTATATGAGAGGAAAAACTATAACAAATTTTCTACAATCCTGTAAAAATATTTTCCCTTGTTTAATGAAAGCACATTTATTCAAATCATATTATTCTTCCAAATGGCTACAATCAGACATTCTGAAATGCATGAGCCTGGAACTGAAAGATTTCTCATCTCAGTTTGGGATATAGATTCATATCAACCTTGAAAGAATCAAAAGAAGAAACTCTCAAGCAAAGCGGTCCGAATACATTTCCATTTAAACCACAAAACTACTTTTATTCAGGTACTCCAGAGTATTAAAATCTTCCATAGCTTCTGATTAAGAAATGCTTCAAAAAATTTTCAGTGGATAAGTGCTTTTCTCCTCATGAGCATCAAGTCACTCACGGTGACTATATTCAGCAAGATCCATTCATCTTACTAATTAAGCATTTCAAAGCACACCTTATATTAATGCAGGTTGTTTGCTGAATTATGTTAAAAAGTGGAGATTAATTTCTCAATTTTGATTATTAAAAAAGGAACTTCAGAAATGCTATTTTACTTTTGTAATGGAATTTAATCATCCTGGAATAGCACATTTACTGAATTTTTAAAAATCAAAATGCACAGTCAATAAATGTAAAAGCCCTTTATTGTACCTGAATTACTATGATTAATAAAAGTACTTCTGGGGCTAGATCGGTGGCTTGGCAGTTATGACGCAGTTATGTACTTTCGCAAGTACACGGGTTCAAACCCCAGCACCCATGTACACAACTAAGTGTCAGAGCAACGAAAGCCACGTGAAAAACTCAATAAAAATTGATTCTCTTTGTCTCTTTCTCCTCTCTCTCACTGTCCTTCTCTCTTAAAAAAACAAAAAGTACTTCTAATTACTAAAAGAGCACCTTTATTTCCAAACATTTATTTTCCATATTGGAAATGGTTCTATACAGTTTCCTATGTAATTTTGATAGATTATTTATTAAATCTATAGGGAATTAAATGGAAAGACATTCAAGAACCTAGTGTATATGCTGACAATTTAAAGTTAAAATTAAAGTTGTTGTTTTGTTCTCAACAAGAAGTAGAGGAAAAGCAGCAGGGCAGGTAGTATAACTGAGACATGTAGCTGCAGTATTAAATTACATGAACGCAATAATGTAAATACTACTCTTTATCTCAATAATTTTTATTTTGGAATAAATATAATTAATTATAAATTTAAGAAACTGCCTTTCAGAATTCTTTGGAATTTGATGAAACTTAACAAAATTTAAGATTTTATATGTTTCTTGATTTAACCTTTTACGGGTTATTTTGTATTTTTTTAAAGTTATTATTTTTTCAATCACATATGTAGTTGTTTATTGTCAAGTTATATGAATTTCAGGTTAGGATTACTAATTTCAGATTAGAACTAATGTGGACATTTATGGTGTGAAAAGATTATTGATACATGAAAATTTGCAATTATAAATTACTTTACATTAATTATTCATTCATTAAGTTCTAAGTAATCCTAAATTTCAGGGAAGAAATAGTCAAAAATCAATTTTAAAATTTACAAAAACAAACCTGTAACTTTTAGATCTTCTTTTTAATAATTTTTACTTCCAAACTTCTATTAATGAATATAATCTGAAGACACATTTCATGTATTTATAACAATTTTGCTTAATGCAAGAATTTTGGGTTTTATTATTGCAGTATGTATAAAATTGCCACATTATGCAATTACTTCAAATATTATCTTAATATAAAATTGAAATTATTACTGAATAAAAGCCACAAATGATCTAATAGTAGGCAGTCCTGCTTCAATAATATAAGATATAAATTGTACGTTCTAGTGTCACAGCATCTGAAAATAACTAAAATTAATTATTTTACCTATTTAAAAAAAGAGTTTTAGAATTCTTTACAATTACATGGTATTGGAATGGAAAGTATTCATAGAATGTTAATTCTGCAAGATAAATTTTAATTGCAAGCAAAAAATTTCTGTTCCCAATTACTTATATACTTATGGCAAACTTTGAGATACATTTTTCCCTCAAAATATACATGGGATTATAAATGTGAAACATATTACAAACTTTACAACTAATATGCAAAAAGTAGTGCTATTTCATTTTCTACAGCCTGAAATAGAGGTTTATGGTTAGCTGTAAGTTATGCGTATTTTTAAAAACATGATGAAGACGACAAGAATCTAAACTTTCAGAAATATTTCTTATCAGGTAAGAAAGGATTTCTTCGTATTACTGGCATATAGGTTTAAAGTCTCAATGAAAGTACTGTACATTCAAATGTCCTTCCCTAAAAATCCAGGACACAATGAGAAACATGCTGTCCATTCACATCCACATTTTAATAGCCTCCATGCTTTTTCAGCATCCACGCCAGTTACCAGTGTATTCCTGTCTTTGTCACAGTCAAAACTGACAATCAATATGATATATATATGTGTGTGTGTGTGTGTGTGTATGTAAATATATAAATACACATAAATTATTTATATGAGATGAGATTTAATATGGTATATGTCATTATTAACATAAAAGATTTAGCATAAGTTAGCATAAAATCAATTGATTTGCTTTCTGAAACAAGTGATATGTGTTGTTTTTATTGTAATCTACCATTTTTTTCAAGAAAGAACCTTATAGTATCCAAATTAATAGAAATTTAAAAGAATAAGAGTACATATTTAAGCCAAAAAAAGTTTTTTTCTTAATACCATATTTTTTATTAAGAACAACTAAACAAATGCTATTCATTTTTCAGTCACCACAGAATGACTTAATTAGTATTAGTCTTAGTGGTGTCTGGGTACCTCTTATGGGTCAGATGTCCTAGAGAAAGAAGTTACTAGAAAAATGAAAAAAGACAGTAAGGAGGCAGTAGAGTGGCAACCTAAAACCATGATTATAATTCACATTTCATCACCAATGTGGATGTGATATTCATTACTTTGAATGAAAAATGCCACTCTTGGTGTATAAGTTGTGAAGTTTTATTAGTGAATTTTGCCATATTATGTGTCCCAAATTTTTGATTTTTATAGTCATTCCAATTGCATAAAATCCTCTTCCTGTTAAGGAGAATTGATAACCCCTTGAGGTGGCTAGACAAGCTTGAGAGAACAAGATATATATATTCAATTTATTTGAACAGACTAAAGAGAAATTCAGGGAGGAGAAAAAGAAGAGAACTTGAGATCCAATGGTAAACCTGTGGGATTATGGTTCAACCGAACCTACCAGGCCATAAATGTCACTGTACAGCAAATTAGTCTGTTGTGAGTTTTTACCATACCTGAATAAAGAACTAAATTTTGAGTCTTTACTGCTACTGCATATTTATACAATCTCTTTGAAATAAATCTTCATATCTACCAGAATATATTTATAGAAGCAAATGGTCCTCAATTTGTCATATTCCTAATCTAGTTTCCAATACTGGGTTCTGGACATAGATTAGTATTTGTGGCTGAAACTAGAAATGTGGTAGAGGACAAGTAACTCTGCATTGCATTGGTGAATTTGAGCTGGACTGAAGTTTCATTGGTGTCTTGTGTGTATGTGTGTGTGTTTCTGAGCTTGTGAGAGGCAGAATCCACTGTGTTTCTTTGTGGGTGTCATCCAGGAAAACAGGAAAACAATTAAGGCTTGCTTCCTCTGTAACTGTTGTACTCTTTTAAATTTTTTTATTAGTTATTGTTGTACATAAAATGGGATCTGCTGTCACATATTCCTAGATGCACGTAATACAGCAACCTAACCTGGTCAATATCCCCACCCTGCCGCACCCCTCTACCTCCTTCTCCCATTCCCCCAATCTCTTGCCTCTCTTCTGGGTCCTAGATTTATCCAAAATAACAACAACAAAAACACCCCAAGTACAGTGTTGGAATGGACCTTGCTTTATCTCAATTCCAACCAACGTTTCCACTTTTCTTCCCTTCCTATCATCCCTTGTTATTCTTTGATATATATTGATAATAGGATTAAGCATTTACATTTTTGTGAAGGCATGCAGCATAGCTTGTTCAAATATTTTATGCAGTATCTTGCATGTGTGTCTTACAAATATTAACAAATTGCATTTCTGTTCTAAGGTTCTAATCCATGAGTTTATCTACCTTTCCTCCAAGCCTGGGTTCAGCTCCATCCACCACAAATGAGGCAAAACATTTGGCCCCTGACTCTCTGGGTTTGGCTAACTTCGCTCAGCATGCTCTTACCAACCAATTACAGGCATGTAGAATGGAGGTGTCAGCACAATGTTTTGAGCCTCTATCTAAGCACACACATGTACCTAAAAAACCCTGAAGGCCCACATGGACTACTTTCCTTACAATGAGTTCTTCTCTCAAAAGTGGTAAAATAATTCATATCAATCATATAAATTAAGATTCTCTAGAGAAACAAAAGTTAATTGGATACATATATTCTATAAATACATACAGACAAATTCGTCACATAAAGAGATTTATTATGAGGGATTGCCTCATATAATTATGGTGGCCAAGAAGTGCCAAGATCTGCTATCTGCAAGCTGGAGAATCAGAAAGTCGGTAGCATAGTTCCAATCCAACCCCAAAGGGATTAGAACTAAAGAGTTAATGGTATAGGTCCTCATCTGAGTTTAAGGCCCAAGACTGGTGGGGGGTGGGGTGAGAGAGCAATGGTGTAATTCCCAGTTGGGAGTTCAAAGGATTCAGACCTGGGAATGCCCATGTCTGAGGACAGGCAAACGTGGATGTTACAGGTTGAAAAAGAAGCAAGTTTACCCTTCCTCTGACTTTTTGTTCTATGCAGGCCTTCCATTGACTGGATGTTACCCACTCATGTTAGTGAAGGTCATCTTCTTTACTCAGACCACCAAATGCTAAACTCCTCTAAAGAGATCCCACAGACACATCCAGATATAATGTTTTATCATCAATTCATGCATCCCTTAGCATAGTCAGGTTGACACACAAAAGTAAGGAAACGATCTAGATCTTGTAGTTCTTCCAGAAAACTTGTTTCTCTTTCTGCCAGAACTTGGCCTTGGAATTGTACACTATCAGGTATCATTCTTCCACTCTGTAGATATTAGTATAATTCTATCCAGAAGAGATAGCTTCTGTTCTCTCCAGGAGTCAGTGAATGCGACTTACCTAAGTAGGATTCCTTCGGAAGTTATCTCAGTCCAAGCAGCAGCTAACTCTTTCAGAAAGTCAGAGTAACCCTAAAAATTAGCACATGCAGCTATTTTCTCTATTGCAATGATGGCAGATGGGCTCCCTCTGAAGCAGAAATTATCTAGTTCACAATATATTCTTTTTAAGAGCACAGACTTTTTTCCCCATTTGGAGACTTCCTGGATCAATGGTTTTTAAAATCTAACACAATAGAACGCTTATGAAGTACCATAATGAATATCATTCACTTGACTTTGTGGTAAAATGCATTTTCTTAAAGACACGTTCAATTAAAAGGTGACAGAACTAAATTTACTATGATGGTATACTATATATAAAGGAGGATGGGAGAAAAATGAAGGCTATTGGTTAATATTTTCTAGATTCTATTACACAAAACTTCCAAGATGCAAATTCATCAACAGGAATATGACAGTAAATAACGATGGCAGACTTTACAAATTATGGGCTTAAAGCATAAAGACTAGGTTTACGTAGACTATATTTATCAGCAGGTGCTTTGCTATTAGCTTTCTACATAACTGTAGATACTCTACTTTCAAGCTTTAATTAATAGACTTATAGAATTTTGGTCAGGAAAAAAATTTAAAAATCTGTCAGTCATATCTAAAATGAAATTACTTTCCCTACTGACTCACATAGCAATTTCATGTCGAATAACCACTAGAGTTTAGATTTCTTGTGTTGGCTTCAAAATGAGTCACATGAATTACTGTTCATTTATAAACAGGCATTACTTTAAGTATACCTCATCATGTAACCTGTAAATATTATTTCACTTAATCCTTACAATAACCCCAAGAAACATATTATTACAGATTGCGAAATAGGGACTCATTTCATTTAGAAGCCCTAAGATAAGACATTTAACAAGTGATAGTTAGGATTTCAACTTAGGTGTATCTGACAGCAAGGGTTATATACTTTTTTCTACCATAACATAAGAAGTCCAGGCTGGCTAGAAAATGATATTGAACTACAAGTACTAATGGTACTAATGAGCAAGATCTTTCATCAATCCTTCCATTTTGCTCAGAATAATCAATCTAACTGCCTATTATCTCCTTATTCGCTATGCTTTTGCAAACAAATTATATATATATGTAACTTAATAATCATTAAAAATATTCACTGTTTTTGGTGACCCAGTGCCCAAGTCTGCTAGACACTTAGAATTAAAAAATGGAAGGAATTGTAATATTGCAGGTTTAATTCCTAAATCTTTGATCCATTTCTATTGATTTTTTTAAGAGTAAGATATAAGGATCTAATTTCAGTCTTCTGCATATGGCTGTCCAGTTTGTCCAACACTATTTGTTGAACAGGTTGTCTTTCCTTCAAGCTTTATTTTTGCTCTGTTTGTCGAATATCACATGGTTAAAGATTTATGGGTTTGTCTCACTGTCCTCTATTCTATTTCATTGGTCTTCATGACTATTTTTATAGTGGCTGAATTTACAATAGTCAAATTATGGAATCAACCCAGATGTCCATCCCTAGATGAATGGATCTAAAAGCTGTGGTGTGTGCGCATGCACACACACACACACACACAATGGAATTCTACTAAGCTATTAGAAAGAACATTATCACAGCTTTTGCAGGTAAATGGATGGAAATGGAAAAAATATTGCTGAGCAAAATAAGCCAAACTCAAAAACTTAAAGGTGAAATGTTTTCTCTCATTTGCATAAGCTAGAGTAAAACCAAGCATAGGTGCAAGTTAGATAAATTTGCTTAATATATGTACCAAATTCAAAGTAACGAATAATCTGGAGGAACTAGTTCTATGGGGTCAGGGGAAGAGAATGGGGAGAGGAGAAAGGGAGGATCCTGAGGGAGGGGAAGGAATGGGTTATTAATTCTGTATGGTACACTTGACTCCCCTCAGAAGTCAAATAATATCCAAGCAGGCATATAAAGCTTGAAAATTCAAAAATTAATATACATGTATAAGGACATTTATGTATGTGATAGGGGAGAATTACATTGGAGAAAAGAGAATGGGGAGTGGGCAAAGGGGGAACTTACTGGATTAATTTATGTGCATATACTTGTTATTTATCATTTGGATAAAGTAAAATGGCTAATGTGTGTGTAGATGCAGAGAAGAATCATGGATTCTAATATCAGTAGGCATATGTATTAATTCCTTCATTCATTAAATACTTCAATGAGCATCTGGTGTTCACCATGCATGGGGAATACGGCAGGATGAAATAGAATTTCTTATCTCATAGAGTTAAATTGCAATGGGAAAGACAAACTCTAAGAATTAAATTATATTAACATATACATATGAGAAGATTATTTGTATAACTTTAAGTATATATACTATCAGTTTGTAAACAATGTTAGAAAGAAACATAAAGCAGAATGGAATGAAAGGAAAAAGCTATTTTAGATATCCTAGAATAAGACTACAAACAAATGCTGAAAAACACCAGCAAAATATTTAATCCTTGGCCATTTGAAGGCAAGGCTATTCTTTCCAACACATTAAAGCATTTTAGTTTATTAAAAACAGACCAATGACAATCTATGTAGTACTCTTTGCAAAAACAGTGCATTAGGTTTGCCCAGGAACACAAAGTAGTAGATTTTATATTTGTGATTTTAATGTTGGAGAACCTGAATAAAGATTCTAAATCTATCTTAGAAATCATTGTACCTAGGAGCTAAAATATCTCTGCTGTACCATTGTATTCCATCAACTTCTGAGAAAACATTTTTATGAAGATATTAAGCATTACTATGCAATTAAGATAAGTTGTGAAACCAGCTTTAATCTACTTTTCCTAGCCTTGTTTTCCTGTTTGTGATAAAGTTCAAAGGCAGTAAGTCTAGGGTATTAAGTTTTAATGCTAGAACTCAGTCTTCACAATAAATGAGAATAGCATTGGTAACTGAACAAAACAAAGAAAATTCAGAGAAGCAAAAAGCTGTTATGTTACCTTCCTGTTTTAAGAAAAAGCACATAATGGGTCTTCAAAAGTAAAGTTATATAATTTAAACTTTAATTCTTATAAAAATTTTATTTTAGAAGACTTGATGGAAAGATACTGTTGGAATTAAAACATACCTTAGAAATTCTTGTGATGAACAGAAATAGGAACAATTATATTCTTTCAGAATTTAAGGATAAGAAAAACCTTGATGATTTCTAAAGTTGTCTTTGAGTTTCACCTGAATTTATCTCAAGGGTACAAGGTTTGCTAACACCTTAAATATACCATTTCCTGGAAAAACAGTTCGCATCAAAGTAAAAGAACAAAATAAGAAAGGAGGAAAACTTCATTTTGATCAATATGGGTAAAAATTAATCCCTTTTCACATTCTCACCAAATTGAGAAAAATGAAATCTTCATTCATTTAATGCCAAGAAAGCAGAGTCTAGTCAAAAATTCAGGACTGAAGCCCTGGTCAAATCCTGAACAGACAAAACTCTGTTTAGTTTATGAGGTCTGACAGTATCCCTGCTTGAGGTGATAAGGCTGCAGGCATTGTGTACACTTAGCCACTGGCAGCAGAATAAACGCTGACAATTTGACAGTTCATCAGCTGGAAATTCATTCACTCTTTCTGAGACAAGGAGAAACTGGGAATGGAACCTTAATTTCCGGTACACGTCTAGTAAATATATACTGCAAAAACACTTGTATGGCAGTGTTCTCCCTTGCTAAGTAACTTTGAAAACATTATTACATGTGTTAACGCCTGTATGAAGGAACTGCCCCATTTATAAATGGAGTGGCAATCCACTAAATCTTTTAAAATGTTCCTATCTTTACTTGAAAGTTCGATTTGAAGTTTTGTGCATAGAGCTGTTAATTAAAATTACAAATTAGTAGCAAGATATATAAGCTGAAGAAAGAAATATTTAAAAATTAGAAATGTTTATATATTTTTTAAATGAAAATACAAACAAATATTTGTGTCAACAATGTAAAAGGCATCATGGAGTATGTATCTTTCAATGCTAGTACCTTTCACATAATATCTATAAAATGTCAGCTCGTTGGAGCAGTTCAATCGAGCTTGGGAACTACAGCATAGAAACTCAAATAACTAAAATTTAATATTTAATATTTCTTAATAAAGAAGACATGATGCAGTATCTATAAATTGCTGTCCTCTTACTGGCAGAGATAATAAATTATAGAAAGTGAATTCAGAGCAAGATGAATCAACTCGGTTGATCTTAGAATTACATTGAACCACAACGTTCTTAGTAGGCTAAATAAAGTCCTCTGCCAAACATGACATGGTGACCACCTGGAAGCCATTCCTTCTTAGAATCATGAATTCAGACATCTCTCTCCCCAAGGATTCCTTCCTAGCTCTGAGGCTCTCACTTAAGCCATTTGAACATACAGGCTCTTCAGACATGCTGAGGGCTCTATTCTCTGAATCCTTACTTTCTCTCTATTGTTGAAAACTCTCCTAACTTCACTGCTATCCATGTGCAATTTAGATTTCAAGCTTTGTCACTTCTACAGTATCTTGCCAACATTTTCAATTTCACTGCCTTGTTGTATTAACAAAAACAACACAAAACAAAATGAAAACCCAATGAAACCTCAAGTTTACATTAACTCAAACTCAGTCTGCTGATTGCTGCCTAGCAAACATACACAGCCATGTGGATCCATGTTCCTGTGTGTTCTTTTACTCCATAGGGGCCAACAGCCCTGCCTGGAGACTTTTCCATGTATCCTAATCAGCTTTTCTCTGTGTGCCAGAGCAACCTTTTCAAAACTTCTCTGTCATTGAAGTCTCCAGCTTTACTATCTCCAATGTTCTTGATAATCTTTCCTCCTTGGCAAATCAATCTCACTACCCACTTCTCCAGGATAAGGTAATATATTTTAAACCATTCCCTTTACTTTCCAACACCCAAAGTGAAGACTTGCTTTGAAATGCGTTATTCTTTCCTTAGCCCCTCCCTTATCTCTCTGGAAAACATGGGCCCCCATTCCTAAGTACAAAGCATCAATCCTGGATTAGATGTGGTTCTCTTTTTTTTTTTTTTTATGGACCTCTATCAGTGATCAGCTTTGTTTCCACTATCTTTATCCCTCCTAGCTTTGTCTGTGAGCATTCTAATACATTCCAGCTTCTTACATTCTTTCCAAACATGGTAACTTCTTCACATTTTTACTTTACTGTGATTGCAATTAAAATAAATGGCATTACCACTCTGCTGAGATTTCTCCCATTAATCACAACTAATTGGAAGAACAGGTGTTGATATAATGGACCTGGTTCTGGATGGTTCACATTACTAACACATTTAGGTTAGGTTAACATAATCTTAGCATCAAAATCTAACAGAAAGGACAATTTCAGATAACCCTAGTCATAAAGATCAAAGTAACAACCTTGAGAAGTATGATAGTAAATCATATAATTTTATGTAAACATAAATATGATAATTTCATTCAAATGTAAACACGATGTAAAATGTAAAATGGAGCTTCCTTAATCTGATCAAAGTTAATAACAAGAAAAGAAATGCCATTTTATTTTCTAGTATAATGTATACATGTTTCTCTCAGATTGATAACAATTCAAGGATGCCTAATACTATTATCTCCATTCAGCATTTTCTCAGAGGTTCTAGTCGGTGCATGGCAGGAAAAAATAAAAGGCATAAAATTATAAAAGAGGAGATTAAAACTCTCATTAATTTCAGATGATAAGACAATTTCCAGTGAGCCAAGAAATAATTAGAATTAAAAAGCTGAATAAGGTAGTTGATTATAAAGTCATATATAGCATCAGTATTATTTTCATATATCAACAATAAATATAAAATAAAAATTTAAAAAACACCATGTTACATTCATATTATGTAAAACCACTGAGCCATACAAATTAAACAAAAACCCCCAAATTCTGCTGCTAAGTAAAAATAAAGATGCATCATTAAAAAATATATGTTGAGAGAAAAAAGGTACAAATAATTACTACATTATCCACTTATATAAAATTCTAGGGAAAGTAAACAGTTGCCATTGTTAGGGATGAAAACAGGAGTAACAGAACTTTCTCAGTGATGGAAATGTTCTGTAATTTTATCTGAAAGGAGACCACATTGGTGTACTCCATGAAATTTTTTTCTATATGTTTGCTGTTTTTCACTATAAAACAAAAATTTAAATGTATTATGCTAGTTTCAACTTAGCATGTATTTGCTGAGAAGTTTTTATTAACTAGAAGAACAAGCCCTAACTTAACTTGGTCTAAATCATCCATCAGCACTGGAAGGAAACACCTACTGAAAACCCATTCACTCTCAATGCAGTCAACTCCATACAGGTAGAAATTTATAGTTATCAGCTCTGTATGCAAACTCAATCACCTCATGTTTTTCCCTACCATAAATACATAAAAATGGCAAATCTAAACTATAGAAAAGTCATTTCTCCTAGGGCGTTTACATTTCTCCTTGAGAAAGTTATTGTCCAAGTATTTTGTGAAACATCCTTTATTGGCACTTAGCTGCTTCTTATATGACCCGTAGTCCATAAGAAGAGCTCATTTCTGAGGACTTTATACTTACTACATGGCACACATAGAAGCTGCAATACTAAAATGTCACATTTTATAGTAGACTCTCTGTCCTACTACGGAAGATATATCCAAGCTATTATTCTGATTCTGTGAATGTTACAAACTAAAAATCAAACAGCTAGATATTATATGAATATTAAACTCACTACTTCATAAAAATTAACATTATAATGAATGAAATATAATACTCTTTCCCTAGGCAAGAATCAGATTATTTTTCCTTTACATTTTTCTGGGAATAAATAGAATTTATTGCTTATACTTCTGTATTTAAGTACTTAAATATTTAAGTATTTAAGATCATTCCAATGCCTGATTCTCACATACTGTTTCTCTCCCTCCACTTTCTCTTTCAAACTACAATATGAAATTTAATGAGTACTGTGATCTTATTGCATAGAGAACAGTCAAATAAATCATAAAAAGCATAGGAAAAAACATATTTAAAAATGTGTCTGGGCTTACTTTGCGAACACCTCTGCCAAGCTCTTCTCCATAATTGGTTCCAAGAATTTCAAAGTGGACATTGGGATTACCTCCATTTTCTGCAAATTCTAGCTCTCCAGTTAAGCCACTTACTCCGCCCTAAAGGAGAGAATGGATACTGATATAAAATTTCAGTAGTAGAAAGTAATAACAATAAATCATAAAATGAAGTTTGAGGAACTCAACTTCACTCTCAAAAATAAATATTACAACCAACACAGCTATTAAAAGACCTTTGAATAGTATCACAAAAAAATAGGTATACAATTGAAGTAACCTTGAAATTCACGTAATCCAATTTCATCCACTTGTCATACATACAAGAAATTTAGTTGCAAAGAGTCAAATGACTGCTCAAAATGACATCATGCTACAGCTGAAACTAAATTCCAGGCTAAAGTTTTTACACCTTACTATATGGCTACATTTGACAGAATACATGGTGTTCTGTTGAGCACAAAAGTCTACTCTGGAGATAAATTTTAACAATACACTATGCTTTGCTCCAGCACAATTCCAATCAAATTTGATTTAAATTTATCCCTGGGAATGTTAAAATGCATGCTTACTTTTTTAAAAAAAATTATCAGAGGTTTATTTTCTTCCTTCTGCAAAAACATTTTTGAAATTGCAACAAAAATGCATACTATATACTTCAAAAAGCCAGAAGAATTTTGAAAATTTTTACTATGAAGAAAAGAAAAATGTTTAGGAGATAGATATGTTTGGTCTGATTTAAACATTAGACAAAATGTGTTATATGTGTGTATATGCATACATATATATTCATATATGTATATGAAGACATACACATGCATGCATAATATATATATAAAACAATCTTAAGGTGCTCCTTTAATATATACAATTTTTTTGTTCTTATGTATCACTTAAGCAATTTAAAATGGTAAAATATGTGTATATATATTGCCACATATATCATATATACGTACAGAAGCTAAATATATATATTCTATACATATGGAATACATATAGAGAATCTAAACTAGGCTTGGAAATTGCTTTTACTATTAACTGGTAGTGCTAGCTGTTGAAATTCCTTGGGGTCTTCCAAGGTTCAACTTTCATTCAACGTGACAATGTTCATTTCCCCAACAGATGGCAATGTAGGTCATACTTCTCTTTGTTGTTTACCATTCTTTCCTGACTTTAGTTTATCAGCTTACATTTTATTAGGAGTTTACAAATCAACATCACATTCTGAGTCATGTCAGTGTAGAAGTATGTCTGACTTAGAATTTGGACTAATAATGGCTTTTATTTGAACACCAATTATCTCAGTATATAAACTGCTTCAATTATCACCTGTGTAATGTTGATACTAAAATATATCTCACTTGTCGTAACTTGTAATTCCATTTTAGTCTTTTTTGACTGGCATTATATGTCTGCTATCTCCTACTATGTCTGTGACTTTCGGGCTCTTGCTGGATGCTAATTCATAACTGTGGTGCAAGAGACCATTGCTGATGTTTTTCTACTTTAACATGAATTTCAATATTTAGTCTATTTCATTTTTACAATAAGAATAAATAATGAAATTAATTGTCCACTATTATTTCCTAGTAAGTCACCTTCTCTTTTATTATGCAGTTTTATTTTTTAAAACTTATTGATTCTTAATAAAAAAAACTGTTGATTTTGACATGTCTATGCATTTTTCACATATGATAATGCAGTCAAGGGCACAGGTCGTACTTCCTGGATTTCATCCACAGCATAAGAATGTACTAGCTGAGTTAACTTCCCTATGCCTATATTTATACATGTTAAATGGGAAAGTAATAGTACTTATTCCAAAAGATTATCATCTTTATTATAGTATAATATACATATTATAGAATTTATAGCATAATACAAGTATGTAGTGCTTGATATATGGTAAGAGTTCAATTACTATTATTGTTATTAACATCATTATATCTACTATTATCTTATTCTTTAATTTAGAGATTTTCTAATTCTACAAATTGTAGGCATAGTTTTATTTTTTCTCAGGCATAGTTTTTGGGTTTTCAAAACTTCATTATATGCATGGATGTTTACATGGTTTTGGAGGTCTTTTCATAAATTTAAACTCAATTATATCTCATTGATTAATATTTGGAAAGAAAAAAGTTAAAACCACTAGTATAAGATCTACTCACTCCTTTGATGGTGAATGTTGGGGTGGTAAGCAAGTTTAATATCTCTGTCAACTGAGATTCCAGACACATAGTCTGGTAATATTTACTAAGAAGTGTCCTTATGCATACAAAGCTTTTAGAAGGATATTCTAAATTATGTAGGGATTATTGTAGGAAATATTGTAGTCAATAAACTTAGGAATTATGGATTAATGGTCCCTGGACTATGGCCTGAAGCTTTACACTTCCCAGGATAAAAACTAAGGTATTTCATAATGCAAACGGCTCCTATTATGAAAAATAAACCCGCTAAAGCCTTCCTAGGAGAGAGCATGTGCACATCGAACCTGGGAAGAAGGGATCTGGGAAGCCGTGCAGAATGTCCCATACTCTCTCTCCTTTGCCTGTGTTCCTAGTCTGATCACACCTTTGATAAAGTGAATATATCCTGTTCTATACCTTTGATAAAGAGAATATATCCAGTTCTTACAAGTAAATTTGATTCTGTATGTTAGCTCAGTATTAATCTCTCAAAACATCTGATTATCACTTAAGATTGATGACTAAGTGCATGGATTTTATTATCAGTAACATCTTAAATGGCAAACACTGCAGGAGTTTGACAAATGCGGCTTATGTTCCTCTACATAAGTTCAAGCTAATGGTATTCAGAAAACTATAAGAGCTTTTGTTGTCCTTAGTAACATATCTACCTCAGTAATAGCTCCTAATTACACCAGAATCTTAACTTTCTGTCTTAGTTCTTTATTTCCAGGAATAAAGGAAAGGATTGTACATCAACATGCTTGTTATGTAGTAGAACTACAATATTTCTGAATTTTTTAAACAGGTGGGCTCTAGACTTCCTGTTGCTTTTTAATTACTTCCAATCAGTACTCCCATGGACACTCTGGGCTGGGTCTTTATGCCACCTAGTATCTGCCACCAGTGACCTAGTATACTTAATTTGAACAAAGTACAAAAAACAACAAATCAAGGAACTTGCATTTAGGATGCTTCAGTCCTCACTTATCTTGTTCACTTTTCTGACCTTGTAATTTATCATCTCTATGCTATATTCTTAATGAGATATTGGCATACATAATCAGGGGAATCTTCCCTCATGAAGATGTCAGGAATGCAGAGAGGTTGGCATTTCCAGCAAATAAATCTTTTTAGTAAAGCCCCTTGTTATTGTACCCAGATTTAACCTTTCTGATTTTGATTGCCTTAGAAAATTCCAGTAGTTTTGAACTTTTTTAAAATCTATTCTCAGATTAACCTTAAAAACAGAGACTTCATAAAAATGTATGCTGTCCAGGTGGTAATGAATGGCTATTATCATGGTGTGTGCATGGTTTTTTTTTATCTCTTGGTGATGAATCAGATTTTAAACAAAATAAGCTAATGAGACATTGACAGATGAATAGCACATTCAAATAATTTCTAGATGTCCTTTAAATTGATGGTAAAAATTGATGCGTTTGTAAACCTTTTTACAAATACCAAATAAATTAGCTTCAATTGTATCCTATCCACTTGATACAGAAATACCAGTGGGCATCATATAGAGAGAGCAAAGAGAAGAAAAATAAAAAAGGGAGAACCAAAGGTTGGGAATAATTTATTTACACAGGTGGGATAATAAATTTCTGAAAGGTAGAAGTTTATTTTCCCTATGGATAAGATAAATTGAAAAAAATGAGAAAAAATATTTACTAAGAACTTTATTTCACTCTGTTTATGAAG